>JASANE010005673.1:0-57760 GCA_030248225.1 Trileptium ribeirensis | reverse complement strand
TACTGTACACAACACCATAACGTATGTGTTCCACAGCTGCAAATTAGGCTATGCTGTTTTTAATAAGTGTTGTTTCTAACCGTTTTTGCCTTATTGGTTAGACTATTTATTTCTCTTAGCCTCTTTTGTCTTCAATAAAATATTTGACAAGGGAACGCAAACGTTTAACATAATGCTACCCTCAATTGTTAAGCTTTACGTATTTATGTAATACGGCATACTATGTTATATGTCATCTGTGTTTATATGTTACATATATGTGATATGTTATTTATGTTATATGTTACATTTATGTTATATGTCATCTATGTTATATGTCATCTATGTTATATGTCATCTATGTTATATGTCATCTAAGTTATATCTCATCTACGTTATATGTCATATATGTATATGCATATATGTTATATGCATATATGTTATATGTCATCTATGTTATATGTACATATGTTATATGTAGTATATGTTATATGTACATATGTTATATGTCATCTATGTTATATGTCATATATGTATATGTCATCTACGTGTTATATGTCATATATGTTGTATGTACATATATGTTATATGTACATATATGTATATGTAGTATATGTTATATGCATTATATGTTATATGTAGTATATGTTATGTATCACTTATATGTTATATGCATATATGTTATATGTCATCTATGTTATATGTCATCTATGTTATATGGTATATATATGTAGTATATGTTATATGTCATCTATGCTATATGTCATATATATTATATAAAGCAATACTTATATGTATATTACTCAGTTCAGTTATGCTAGTATAGCATAGATGACATATAGCATAGATGACATATAACATAGATGACATATAACATAGATGACATATAACATAGATGACATATAACATAGATGACATATAACATAGATGACATATAACATAGATGACATATAACATAGATGACATATAACATAGATGACATATAACATAGATGACATATAACATAGATGACATATAACATAGATGACATATAACATAGATGACATATAACACGTAGATGACATATAACATAGATGACATATAACATAGATGACATATAACATAGATGACATATAACATAGATGACATATAACATAGATGACATATAACATAGATGACATATAACATAGATGACATATAACATAGATGACATATAACATAGATGACATATAACGTAGATGACATATAACATAGATGACATATAACATAGATGACATATAACATAGATGACATATAACATAGATGACATATAACATAGATGACATATAACATAGATGACATATAACACAGATGACATATAACATAGATGACATATCATATAGATGTAAAGCTTAACACTGAGGGGAGCATTAGTGAAACGTTTGCGTTCCCTTGTCAAGATTTCATCGCAGACAAAGAGGTGAGAAAAACACAATTCTAACCATAGGCAAAACGGTTAGAAACAACACTTATTAAAAACAGCATAGCCTAATTTGCAGCTGTGGAACACATACGTTATGGTGTTGTGTACAGAAATTTCATGGTTTTTGACTTTCAGTCACTAGTAAATAAGACGTCACCAGAGTTTGTTAAAGAAATTTTAAGCTTACGAAGCACTGGGTCCATGCGAAAGGTCAAGAGTCTAGTGGTAGATAAAAGGAACCGTATACACTTTGTCTGTTAAATATGTCACATACGAAATTTTGATTGTTTGAAAGATAAACTTCAAATACTTAATTGCCAAAAACAATCATAATTCTTCGTAACATCAGTGCATAGAGACATAGGACTAGCATAGAGAAAACAGCTGTTAAAGCCAAACGCCAAGCTGGAGAGGAAACACATTTCTTTCACACATTGCCCGAAAAAATACAAGCAGATGAAGCGCTTTATTTAGAAATAAGGTATTACATTCCCGAAATGAAGCTTTACTGCGAGCTTTATCCTAGACGTCCCCGTTAGGGTTCAAATTTGTTTCCATATTCGTTGCATTTCTAGATATGCAAATTACTTTTTGTAACAATCACTTTTCAATCTCCATTACACATCAAATGTTATCATTCCGCTAATAATTTATCAAATCTGTAGTCTGAGTTTATAATTATGATTTATTCACTATCATAGAATTAGGGTTGAAAATTACCTGTTCGAATTGAGATCTAGCTTACTGAATATATATATATATATATATACAGTATATGTATATTGCAATAATGAGTGTCTAATTGTAACATTTTAATTAATAGTTATATTACTTGAGGCTAAAGTATTTTTGCAAGCATACAATTGGTATTATTATGTAAGCAAAGAAAATCTCATAAATTATTATCATTGAGAAGCAACTACAGAACAATACGGCGTTAATTTTGGCATATTTATATTTCGTTCTCCGAATTAGATGTTTTATTTATCAAATAGAAGGCGCTACAAGCCGAATCTAAATGATATTAATAACATAGTTAATTATAACAGTCTTTTAAGCTTAAACAGTTATTTTATTACGTTAAATAAGTGATTAACTGGTTTTATACAGCTTTATATTAGCGCTAAACAATAGATACCTAATTAATAAAACTAAGAATTATGAGGGCATTTTGAAAAACGGTATGGCACCTAAAGACATGTCGTTGTCCAACCTACTCATAAAGACTAAGAAGTTCCTTTCAGGGTACCAGATACAAAACCTGCCGACCGTCTAAGTCATTATGCAAACTTTATAAAACACCACCAGTGGGTAAGTTTTTTACCTGTGGGTCATACTATACCATCCAATGGTATGCAATACTTACAACATATACTATATAAAATGTGAATAGAATATGAGACATCATAAAGTTCTGCGGTGTCTAAACAGCATCATCGGTACTGCGTACGTTGTCATAAATGAAAAAATATAACAAATTGTAAAATATGTTGTACCGGGAATACCATTTATTTAAAATATATATATGTTACCGTGATTAAGGTGTGCAAATCACATGTTATAGGTGACATAATACCTCAATGTCAAAAATTTGGTCTTTCGGTTAGCCTACTTTTAAAGTTACAGCGGTTATTAAAGTATCATTTGACTTAGCTCGACGAGCTGGTTCATAAAATATCTATTTCGGCCATGTTATAACAATTTTTTTTTCGATTCCTTTCAGTTTCAAATGTACCTTTGGTAACCAATATTTTCGAAAACAAAATTGTCCGTAAATGTATAATTTTATATGTCATTAGAACCGCATTGACAAGCTGTGCAGAATTGGGGCATAATCAATTAAATCACTTCATACATTAGCCACTTAGACTTTGGCTAAGGCTTAACCTTAGGTTTATGTTTAACCATACATGTCCGAAGTCCCAGGGTATATCCGAGACCTCGAGAGATAAGCCTCCCAGGAGCTCAGCCGCTATACGAGAGGGAGGGGCGGCCAGGCGCGGGTTTTTGGGTTCCTATGGATTCAGCGCTTGCTGTGTCGCCAGGATGGACAGCGGACCTGTCTTGAGGGTTGAGGTTGGCACTTCGTTTGTTTGCTAGCCCTTACCGCCTATGAACATGTATGAGCTTATTAGCCTAAGTGTAAATCTTAATCGGCAAACCAACTCAACTTGTGTATGTGGTTTGAATGATGTAGAAAATTATGCTTTTATTGAGAAAAAATTGAGACCATCAGGAGCTTTGCAAGCTTTTCAAAACTGTGGGAGTCTATAGCCATTTTGTTACAGCCTTATCAGTTAATTTACTCACGTATGTGGGTTGCTGGCCGCCCCTGCCCCGTTTCACCTTGAACACGCCCCTGAGGAACATTGATATTAACCTCACTATAGGTCACCATTGATAAATTTACAGGTTTCTGTTTAACAAATTTCCAATTCCCACACTCTCAGGTAGCCATTTCACGAAATACTAAAAATCCCAAGTTTTTAATTTACTACATTTGCGATTCCAAAATTAGCAATTTTGCCTTTTCAGATATGTATTTACAGTTTCGCAATTACTCAATTCCACTTTTCCTTCACTCCCTAACTCTTGATTTCGCAAATTTCGATCTCCCATTTTTCCAAACTGTTGTTAGTAAAATTTGATTCTCAAATTTCCAGTTTTACAATTTTCAAATTTCTAATTTCCAAGTCTCGATTACCAAGTTCCAAGTTTCCTTTTTTGTGATACCGAAGTTACTATTCTGTCAAACTTCCAATTTTCAAGTTTCGTTATTACCCAGTTCTTTATTTTTCAATTTTCGAATTACCCAAATTGCTACTCGTAAAATTATATTCTCAAATTCCCAGTTTCAATAATTCTCGAATTTATAATCTCTGTTTTTAATGTCCAAATTCCTAGTTTACAATTCTCGAATAACAAATTTCAAGTGTCTCGTTTTACTGATAGCCAAGTTTCAATTCGCCTAAATGTCCTGATTTCCAAGTTTCATTATTACCGAATCCCTTAGTTTCCTATTTTTCGAATGACACACTCCGTATATTCCTGGTTTTTCAATTTCTACGCAGCTTAGGTATCATTGTAAAATCATTTTCCACGTAATTTGGATAGCCTCTTGCCCCGACCCAAATATTTAGAAAATTTTCATAACGAAGTTATGGCTCATTTATTGTACTAACGATCTTTTAACTATATACAAAGATCTATAACAAGGTAACAATGTTACGACGTAACATGTAAGATGTAATATGTTTATACATGTAAAATTTTGGAGCAAGTTTTGGACATTTTACGCTAATGTTCACTACGTGTTTCGAAATGCGGTTTAATGCAAATGCTGCTACACAGGGTTCTTTTAAAATGCTAACCGTTATAACAGAACCAAAAATATATGACGAGGCGCCCGACTTAGGATTAGGCTTAGTTATGTCTCATATAAGGACCTTAGTTTAGGCTTGGACTGAGACTTAGGCTTAGTATATCGAGAATGACATGGCCTGCACTTTATTTCCGCCCTCAGGGTTACTTGGGCCAAAATGTTAGAGACATTTAGGGTATTGTTTTATATAGTAACATAATCAATTATATACATAAATTATTGCGGTTATGCATTATCTGTGAGTTTAGGGGTTTAAAATATTTTAAACATGGCGATGTTTAACATTAGATTTAGTCTACACAGGGCCGTTATATATGCACCATGAACAGGTAATTATGTGGCATAATGACATTTCAAAAACTAATCTATGATTTTTAAGACGCTTTGTATATGTTGGTTAAAAATAACATAGACAAATTTATTTCTCTGCTTAAAAATTTTATTTTAAGACTTATTTTATTTTATAAATTCTGTATTTAAAGAAAAAGTTGAATTTACAAAAGTAATATTTAGCTTACATTTCCGTTGGCTTAAGCGTGCTTCTACAGTAAAATTACATTCATTATATGTTTTTGTAGATATTATAACGTTTAGAGTTCTGAAAGAAACTTGTCTGTACAAGGGATAAAAATTTTCGATTCGATTCGGCCGAAATCAAACCAAAAAAGAAGACTCTTCCGCTAGCCAATACGGGTTACCCAGAGCCACCGTCGGCTTCCTAATGAATAGTGCCCATTCGAACCCAGCTTCCTCGACTCTCAATGCAGAAGCAGCGATGACCCTAGTCCCAGGAAATCGATTGGCTTAGCAGGCCACAGGTGGGCTTTGCCATGGTGTTTGGCCTGGCCCCGTTCAGTGGCGCTCGTGTCTAGTTTTGCGGCATGATTCATCAGAGCTCTCTTGGGGACAGTCAAACCCTAGGTAATAAGGTCGATTCGTCATTCAACAATCCCTCATGGAATACGAACATTTTTATATATATGTACCTAAAAACATTAACCACATCTCATTGACGGCAACCTAACTTCTACATCTTATCATTCCTCAAATGTTCACAGCTGCATCTAGTACTCAATCTACTACACTGTTACTCCGGGTTCAGGGTAACTCCCATTTTGTAACTTGTGTTTCAATATTCGCAATCCGTTTGGTTCAAGTGGGTTTGACGCATTTGATCATACGTAACTCTGACTTTTCGACACTTTTGAGCAAATTTCAAAGCTTAAGACTTTGGCGGTTGTCTTTTTGTTTTGTTTTGTTCTGGTTGTTTTTGTATATACAGCAACCTGTTGGCTATCAACACCGGCAATTTTGATGAAGGTCGGGTAATACAAATTTGACTCCGTTTAGTGATTTTACCTCTTTGATTTCAGGTCAACGGAACGCGTTCGCCGACGATGAGCTGTCGCTGAATGTCAATGCGCTACTGCTCGAGGCAATTTTTTGTATGGCACCTGGGCTTTTCCGATCGTGCTAGTATCATATTCTCTGTTGGAAAAGGCATCAGAGTTCAAAGAGGCTTCCTCAAATAATCAAGGAGGGTTAGAAATTTTGAAAAAAAATACGCTATGGTCATCATTCTACTTAATTTTTCTATGACGTTATGGTTGTTAGATATTTATCTTAATTTGGTTGCGTCAGCTGCCACGTTTTATTTTGTGTGCCTTAGTCTGACATCACAACTTTTGGCAATGTCATTACAGGTTTGCCTGGCATATCAGCATGGATAAATTTAATTTTAATCCTGTCGAATAAAATAAATCAACTCTGACCAGTCGTTTCATTTTCAGGAGGAGCGATCTCGGTGTCAACCACAACGCACGTATTTGCACGTTATTTTTTGTTCGGCATGCCGGAAGAGGCAACAAACTTCGACGAGATTTGGGAGCGCTTAATCCAATGAAGCGCGCATTTGGAGTCAGTCCAAAGAACACGTTGCGATATGTGGGCTGGCAAATGCAACTCCGCGAGCGACAGTAGTCGGACTCCGTTTACCACGGAGATTAGTTTCAGGCGAGAAATTGTTTGCGGGTTCTGAAGCGGTGCTAGCCTAGTCTTGGCAGCCAGCAACCTGTATCTGACCGACATACCGTTATTCTGGCTCAACTATACAACGGCAGGGCAAGCTCTCATCGAAGCATCGCATAAAACATGAGGTTGCGATTCTCCGGGCGATAAATCCACGACAAACCTTAAAATCTCAACGCTGCCTAAGGTCAGGAAACTGTCTTTCACTCCATTAAACTCCTGGGCCACTGTCTCTTGGACCAATTCATTACACTCAAAACCAAGTTTCCATAACTGTTGGACTACCAGGCTTCCCTCCATCGTAACAGGAGCAAGCCATCTCAGTGGGTCGAAGTCAATAGCGGATTGAACGCTGCGTGTATTATAAATGGTGCGGCTATATACGCGGACATTATTATCGATGAACTACGCCAACCGTATAGAGAATTTCGTGCGGCGTTTATGGATATTATATCTGAACTCTGTGGTAAACGTCCTGATTTCGTTGTGTGTTCGGGGGCCTATGAAATGGTATGGCCTTGTGGCCTCCGAGAAAGGCTGCTTCGACATGCCAGCTTTCGACCGGGACTCAACATGTATGGGGAGGCTTTGTATGCGGGGTATGAGTCGCTATTTGATCGGTTTAGGCCGACTTAGGAAATAGATTGTCTCCTGGATCTAACGAATGTGAATCCTTCATCGAGATTTCCGTTTCGGAAATCAGCTTTGATTCTGTCTGATTCGTTGTTTCGCTACGTCAACCATGTTGTGCGATGGGCAAAGCTGTTTCCGGAGGCGTTTATAGTACTATAATCCACGAAGGTTACAAAATTAAATTCGGAGACTTCGGGATTATTATCGTGAACTGCGGTGTCAATGTAGCCAGACGGCCGCACCCAATACAAGAAAAAGAGTTTGCGCATCTGCAACTGTTTGTGAACGACTTGAAGCTTCTCGATCGCGCTCCAGGGATTCTATTCAGCGGAGCTGTACCTTTGCCAAGGGCGCGTGGCATCCTTCAGTTCAATAACATCGTCGCCGAAATCATGGAGTCAAATGGAATTGACCTCATCAACTAGAGCTCAAGTCGCAATTCAATTTTTCAAATTAACGATAAATTTAACCCTGAATACCTGCAAATGAATGCAAGTGACCGTTTTCATCTAGGAAATTCGGGAATTCGGCGGATGTGGTTGGAGTTCTGCGAGCACATCCCACGGTTACGCGGAATCAACTACAGCCTTTCCACAAAACCTTATGCGACATCCATTCGCCCGCGTAAGCGAACGTTTTAGCGTGGCCACGGTAAAAGCCTTGACGCGGGTCCATCGTTAAGTCGGAAGTGTCGAGCTGACTGGCTCGACCATTTAACCGTTAAAGTTAACAATGGACTACATGCCGGACATTAGGCAATGCCTCACGAAAGCTACGTCGGGCTGGGAGTGTCGGGAATTTTCCGATTTTGCTTGTTCGTGACAACAGTGTATTGTGTAATTTTGTTGGCTAGCTAGATTGTCACAGTTATTTTGCATATTATGAAGAATAATGTTGATTATTATGGTGGAGATTTTGAATTTTTACCGCGGAGATGGTCATATCGATGAATGTGTTGAGATAAATCTCACTCAGAGACAGTTGATGTTTGTCAAATTATATCAGTTAGGTAGTTTGGCAATTGTAGAAAATAATGTTTTATCGTTTGGGCCGCCTTCGTTTTGATTTTGACATCTTCGTTTCGGTTTTTGATACTATCTGTAGACAAACACTATAATAGTCCTAGAAGTCGTCGGGCAAAGGTATGCCATTTTGTACGCACCTCAGTTTGAATATCCCGTTAGGCGAGAGTAGATGGTCCGCGAACGACCATGACAAGACCTTAGAGGCGCGGTAGGGAAATAAATTTTTAAAACTTTTACTAGCTCCTTTTAGTTTTTAAAAAATTTTTCCTATTTTTTCTCAAATTTTCCTCGATTCTTGCTATTTTGCTATTAATTCCTGTTTTTTCAACTATACCCCAATTTTGTACATTTTCACCATATTTTGGGCATTTTTTAAATTTTCGCGCGCCTTCGGCAAGGGAGTTGTGGGACCTTCAGGGATAGTGGGTAGATTTGGCTTGTTGTGTGCGAGCTTTAAAGATAACACCCTACCTCAACCCTCCCCAATCAATACCTATACATGATGTTTCAATTTTATCACCTTGCAGTTGCTATAAATGTGATGCTATAATAGTAAGGGCGTCTATATCACCCAATAAATGACGCAGCAACTTTAAAACCCCGTGAAATTTTACACGGCACGAACGAGCCAACTATCTAAACAAATAATATTCTACATTGTTAATACCTCACTGGATAACTTTTTTTATTATGGTTAGCGCTGTAACGCAATCTTCTGTTCAAGTTGGTCAACCATTGAATTCGTTGTGTTCACACTAATGCCGGAATATACTTTATAGGTCGTTAACGATAAGTTGTGTGCAGGCTCATTTAGTCTAGTTCGGCTCTCAAAGTGAACTCAGCAGACAGTACGAGCTAGCTATACCTTTTTTGCTAGCAGCCAGGTCCATAGATATTGGATCACCGTAGGCATAGGTGTCCAGGTTCTGTCTCAGGCAGTGACCGGCGGCAGTAGGCCAAGAGTTGTAACGACAAAATTTACCGAAACTCAATATTTTGTAAAGAAACATTTAGCTAAAATTGCAAAAGTTTAGCTAAAATTTTACGCCAAAAATGCTAAACGTTTTTAATATTTTGCGAAACTTGTGAAGTGGAATGTTAATGTAATAGAGGGACTCGAACTTTGTAGGCTATATTTGTTTCCAGGGCCCTCCAGTATAAACATTCTTCATCCTGTAATGTGGATCCGTTACGTTTTAGGGCCTGTTGCCAGCTGTTATAATAAAATGCATATTTTATTTGCAATAAAAAATGGGAGTTTGCATATATAGACTCGACTCTGGCGTTAGTGCTATAACAAAAGCAGTTCATGTGCTATTCGTGTTTGATTGGTCAAGTGATTTATGTCTCTTTAGAATTTTCGTATGTATAAAATTACCGATGTAGGCTTCCGTAATTCAGACTAAACATCAAACGGAAATAAGACCGCTGTCCAAAGACCGTCGGTATTAGTGAACTATAAGTTTGACAAATATGATGTCACACAAACGTAAAACTTGGCACTGTGCTACAGATAAACTACGAAATTATGAAATAAGTAAATGGGAAATTGTCAGTTTAAGAATTGAAAATAGGTACTGGTAACCCGGAACTGTAATTTGGAAGCTGTGTATCCGGGAATTGGCAAAATAGGTATAGAGTAGCATGATATTTTAAGAATTGGGAAAAAGCGGGTAGCGAGTCCGGTCAAATGTGGGGCTGAGAATTTTCAACGTGAAAACGATGAATTAGATTGGAAAATGGAATTTTGAAGTATTGCTAAACTGTGTTTCGAATATTGTAAACGACAATTCGAAAATCAGAAAGTTGGGAAACCAGGTATTTGACATATTTGGAGTTAGGAAAAAATGGAATTGATAATTCCGAAACCGTGAACATATTTTGATCAATTCGGTAAAAGCAATCTAGTAGTAAATCAATAGTAATAGTAATCTGGGATTTGGAAAATGAAATTAGAAATTTATAATATGTGAAATTTTTCGAAATTGAAAAACTGCGAAGTTGATATCCAAAATATGGTTATTCTGAAACAAGGTATAGGATTATTACAGAACTAGGATTTAGAAAATCGGGAAGACAATAATGCCTACGGAACTGACACACTACTAATTCTGGAGTCGAGAATGTTTTGAGATAAAATTGAGAATCTGGGGAACTTCTAATTGTAGGACTGGGAATCTGAAAATCTTTGACGGACAAACAATAAATTTCCTAGTAAGGGAAATCAGAAACATCGAATTAGGCAAAATGGTAATTGAAATACTGAAAATTATGCTGAAATTTAGTTGACCATCAAATTTGATGCGTAACAGCCCGAGATTTTTGGGATCTTAACAGAATATCTCAGGTGGAGAAAACGTTGAAATCAAGGTCAAAAAAGGGAGCAAACGTAGGGCGATGGGCGATCGGATACCGGTGGAGCGTGACCTGAGTATTTTGTTGTGTATCAATTATCGTTGTTATAAAATAGAAAGGTACCATGATTGTAATCTGTTGTGTTGTCACGCTCCACCCACCCGAGGTGCACGGGGTGATTTTTGGGCACCACAATGGAATAACCGGACTCTCGACTTGTGGTATTCGGTCGAACCCTAACTAATTTAATCATGTTATATGTATTGATAATATGTTGTGCGGGAAGTGGCGACGCACTTGGATGGGCCGGGAACAAGGGCCGAAACTTCTGCGACTTTCTTTCGTTCTCGTCGATCGGGTGCCCTAAGGCTGATCCCAGTGCGTGCGCCTGATACGAATATAATAATTGTAACGCTAATTGAGGTGTGCATAAAGAAATGTCATTTTATTTTATTTCATATGGAAAATCGTGAAAGAGTGTAGTACCGCATGTCCGGATGGGTCGGGGTAGAGGGCGGAACTTTAATCGAAATTCTAACGGGGACTTTTTAGTTGCAGCTCGGATCTCGAGGACCCATCCTGGCATGCGGTTTTGCAATAACTGAATCAAGGAGTAAAAGGAGAAATCAGATTTATGGGAAAGAAGGGTGACAAAATTTTTCTGCAACATCATTTTTATAGGGTCTTTTAAAAGCAAAATTTTTAAAGATTCGGACACTCGAGGCCGGGCAGGCTCATCACGTCATCAGTAGGGCTTCCCAAGGCTTCGAAATTTTGCGATCGGGTGAACCTATTCCCCACCAGTAACTACCTAGGGACCCTTAACCAGGGTTTAAATACCCAATTTTCAAAGGTTGATATCTTAACCAAAACAACCAAAACTCTCTAATTTTTCGAGCTCAGCACCTCCCTGGGGTCTTACCCTATCTACTTTATCGAAAGCCGGGGCCACCTAACTTTACTGGTCCGGGCAGGACTCTGATACCCTCTCGCGACATCAAATTTTGCTAAATTTTGCACACAAAACGGCCTCTAACAGGCCACCCATGGGAGATATATTAAATTTAATATTTTTATCAGTAGGCGACCAGCCAGGGCATAGATCTGACCCCGCCTCGGCCGCCTACCGTTTTCCGTTAATTCGCAATCCTCAAAAATATGTTGGAATCTTGATAAAATTTCAGCGCCCTGAGCGCTCACATATTTCTCCGCTGGAAAATCGCCTCGCCGACCAGCGCGAGGTTTCTGCTCTGTTGGCATCTCTCGGCCACTGTCTGCTGCTGAGGCTGTTTTGACAAGGCAACAACTGTCCAAAAGCAGGCTACTACGAGCAACATTGTTGGTTTTGCTGTTTGGTTGCCTACGTTTACACAGCGTCGCTATACGTATTTAATGTGCTCTCTGTTATATATATATCTATTTGTTCGAGGGTTGCTTTTGTACGATTATATGCATTGCACGTTTTATACCACACGTATAGGTAGGCGGTCGAATTCGAATTTGAAATTTTGGGTGCCAGCCAGGAAAACTAAGCGGGTCCAGACGTTTACGGGGGGAACAGAGCCGGGTATAAAAAGAAAAGACCCAATGTAGCATTGGGACCAGTCGAGTAGAAAGGCCGCAGAGTCGGCAGTTTTTGTTGCTCGTAGCGGTTGTCGCCCGGGCATTTTGTTTAAATTTTTCGTTTTGTGTTTTCGTCCTTTCGCTTGTGGTTTTGCCCAGGAGGCTCTCGCTGTGTAGCACAGGGCGGAGGTCCTCCTGGCACGTTTTCAAGGCTTTCAAAAATTGTCACGAGCACGAGCTGCCTTTGCGGGTGTTGGTGCGTCCGACGGATGCTCCGCGCACCCGTAAATGCAGCTCCAACAAAACCAAGAAAATTGCACGCTAGATTGCACGCAAAATTTAAACTCTCGACTGGTTCCCCGCTAACCGGTCGAAATTTTTGGTTTTAGACCCGGGGGGGGCGAAATTGATATTTTTGTGATGTGAATGGGGTTAAGGGAATAAGAAGTACACACAGGGAAGGGGGAAGGACATAGGGACACGGGAGGGGTAAGGCTTTGTAGTAAGGCATTTACACAAAATTTAGTAGCGTGTTGACCTGGAGGCAGCCGCTAAGGCAGATGACTATTGAGTATAAGTAGGAATCAGCGCCATGCACCCCGTCGAAAAGTTCGAGCATTCCCTGAGTGTTTCACTTAACCGTTCGCTGTCTAGTCGTTTTAAGACCAGTCTTCCAGGCCGTTTAGACAGCTAGAAGACTTCAGTAATTTGCATCAATCAGTTTAGCACCCCGCCGCAAATTGGCACCATAACACTTTTCCGATTTTTCAAACGCCCTACCAAAGACAGTGGAGCCTCTTTTGACTAGTGCTCCACCCGTGCTCGCTTTCGAATTAGCAGCTTGAGTCGAGTCTAAGTTATTCGAAAGTCCGCGAGAACAATCCCAGATCACACGACTTAAAGACCCAGTTATGGGGAGTAGAGTGAGTGGTCCGCTCCGGACGGACGCAGTCATTTGCACGCTGAGAGTTACTCAAAAGTACACTTGTGACGGAACCCCTGACGCTAGTTTGAAATTCGAGATCCTGCCCTGAGCCTTGTTTCATCTGTCAAATTTTAATCTACTAGCCTCAAAATGGACGGGACTCATGCCGTGAAGAAACGGTAGAGCACTCCGTCGCGCATTTTAACAATAGAATAACTATCGTTGGGTCGATGCGGCTGCTCCATAGGGGGTGACGTATCAGAACCCTTCGTGCGTTATCTTCCACACTTTTCATGGCTTTGGTGAACGTATTGTTCTAATCAAACAGGGGTGTCCGAAGTTTTTGAACTTAAATCACCCAGTCTTTGATTCTCAAATTAAGCATTTTGCTGAGGGACGCGGCAGCACGCGTCGTATTCATGCTTACAAATGACTGCGGACCTTTACATAAATCGAAGACACTCAGAGGAGTAAACCCATAGACTATGACGTGAGACGGAGTCAGCTGCGATGGATAGCTGAGTCGAATTCTAACTAAATTCTCGTGATCGCACCCGTAGGTTTAGCGACGGCCCTGAGAAGGATACAAATAACTGTTCCCCCAAGCTTCTCCTTGAAATAAAATTTATAGGCGCGGACCTACGATCCGTGTAGACACGAAGGGTTTCCGTATAGCGCCCTGTTTTCACGTCAAAAAAATAAATTCAAAAATCTTTACAAGGCAAACAAAGCTCGGGAGACGTGGGAGCACCTTCCCCTTTTGACAAAGACCCTCAATTTCAATCCGACCCAGGCGCAAGCAAATTCCTGATCATAAACTTTCATTGCGAGTAGACTGCAGCTGACGTCCGGACTCGGTAAAGCGCTCATCACATGGATGAAATGCAGAATAAGGAGGGGTTAACGGCAAGGGAGTGTTAGACAATGATAGTCCAAAGCATTTTACAGGTAAAGTCAACAAAGCGGTCGGCAAGGAAAGTTCACACCCGTATACTGTCGGGCGGGTAAGGTAGTCCCCGGGGTATAAATTGTAAGCGCAAGCTGGATTGATTTTTGCACGATTCCCTCATAGAGCCTAATCAGGATTCACATCACCAGTTGAGCACATCACGGGGTGCCTGCGAGATACCCGAATTTCTTGTTGTACATACATATTATGCTTGTTCGTGCGAATACAATAATTTGTCTTTAACTCAATAAAGTGTTAGGGTGTTGATTCACGGTTGGCGATATGTGTTTGGAGCAGTGATGAAACCAAAGTTCCAAAGTAAAAATCGAAGGTGAACCTAAGGCCAAATTTTAATCCATGGGACTTCGACTGTACTTAGGTCAAGTAAGGCTTTCCTAGGTCAGCGAGAAAATTTCGCGATTCGTTAAGGCACCGCCGCAGCGGCGAATGGCAAATCCAACATTTGGTTTAGACCCGAAATTCATAGTTAGGCTTGTTCAGTATTTGGTGCCTGGCTTTAGTCAAATTGTATTCTTACTAGATAAGAACCCTGGGGATCGATCTCCAGGTGTTCCCTCGAGCTACCAGTTCAGCAGGAAACTTCTCGTTAAACCAACCAAATTCATTGTCGGATCTAGGCTCCCGTGTGCAAGACTACAACAAGGACCCCATCTCCAATTAGGATTTAAAGGGAATTGAGGGAAAGGCGAGTCAGCCTTATTACCTGTGAGCAGGCTTAACGGTTGACTCTCCCTCAAGGGAACCTTCGTATCACTAGATACGTGGGCCGTTATAGGGGCCAGGTCGAACACCCTGGTTAACCCGCCGGCAGCCTGCTAAGCTAAGCCACTCCCTCAGTCAACCTGCAGTTCACCGGGAGTTGTGGAAGCCGGCGTTTTCCGGGCACCACACCAAGGAAAGTGGTGGTGCAGCTGGGATCCCTTAGGGCCAGAACTGGTCCTAGTACAATGTACTTGAGGACAGGATATTTTATTTCATATTGAGGAGAACTGTTTCACTGTGCAAGGCGTAAAATCTTACGCTTCGTGGATGAACATTTTCCACAAATTTATTCCCGCCTTGTATACACATTATACAAATACAACTATATATACATATTTATAGCCATTACATGTGTATTCGATATATATTTTTGTGCTGTGCATTATATCAAATCCTAATCTAGAAAAATTGCATAATTCAAAGAATATTTCTTTAACTATTGACAATATTGTTGTAAATTCCTGTAGCAATTGCGCAAGTTAATGTGATAGCTAAAGTGCGCCTGTATAATTTATTTCTGTATGTTTCATTTTTATTTCCTTTTAAGTTTTTTTGATGCGGAATGGTACACTGATCCATTCTTACGATTACGAGTAGTTCGGTAGGACGAAACAGGTGGTTCGTCACTGCAGTTAGAGCTCGTATATGGTGGTCAGTAGTATACCGGTGCGGCTTTTTATGGCAGTTATATTTTTTCATTTAGTCATAGCGGTAGAAACTTGAAGACGAAGGGATTCCATTTTTATTTTATTTTAAGCTTTGCGCTGCGGAATGGGTGCACTGATCGATCCTTACGGCTACGATTAGTTAGGTGGGACGAAACAGATGGTTCGTCACTGCATGTGGAGCTCGTATATGGTGGCCAGTAGTATGCCGGCGGGTACTAAGTGGTCGCCTTCGTTTTGCGTGTGCCTATCCTTTAACAATAATGCGATTCGACTTAGCGAGGCGGGGTGGATTATAAAGCTCGATTCACTTCGGTTTGAAGTAAGTTCTTTATGCTAGTCGCATGTCGATACAGAAGTGTTTTCGCTGACCGAATTTGCCGCTGATTCTACCAAACTCAGAAGAATACTGATTAAAAACCGAAGCTAACGACATGCTAGCTAATTGATAAATTAATGCAATTTATGCAAATTAGGTGAAAAGGAAAGAAAACAAAACGAATACCAGGAACGAAGCAGAACAAGAACACAAAAGGGAGGGAGGGGTATAATAAATGAAAAATGAAAAACCCCAGGTTTTAGGGAATTTTGGGTTTTGGGACGGTTTCGGACCGGGATTTCCCCTTGTGCCTACTGGATGGCCAATATTGGGGCTGGCGCCTTTTTCACACTCTGAAACTTTTCAATTTCTACTAAAACACTGGGGCTGGCCTCCACTCCCGCCTTAGCACTCCCTGTCGTCGTCGGCATGGTATATGAGCGTAATATTTGCGAAATGTGACCTGTTACATTAACTTACCGACTAGCTATGTAATTTTACAAACCTAAATAAAATATATATAATGTATAATAAAACCCTTATATATCTAAATTTATCCAAATCCATAAATACCCCCAAAACCTAAATTTCATATATAAAATTATTTTTAAATACATTCTTCCTTTTAAACACCCTATTTCCTAACCCATATCCCATATCCACCCATTTTTTCATTATAACCAAAATTAAACAAAATTCCATTTTTACCCAATTTCCCACTTTTTCAATCAAAATTCAAACTATCCCCATCCACTCAAATTTCGGCGCAATCCCAGTTGGGGGGAGTAATTCAACCAACCATGCAATTTTTCTGAAATGACATCTTTTATACTAAATCCGCCCTCCTGAGTCGATTGGTGCCATTGGCAGACCTCTCCGACTTGTCGTTCTTCACATATCAGGGACGGCAGACAATTGTCGGCCCTAGCTCCGCCTTGCAGTTCATTTTCACAGTTTTTTCCGTTTACGACTAAGCCTTATACTAAGCCTAAGCCTAACCCTAAGCCTAACTCTTAGACTAAGCTTAAGCCTCCTCGCCTGCGTTTGCCGGTACAGTACTTTACTAAACCCTAAGCCAAGGTTAATTTTATTTTTAGATAAATAAATAATGCCCGGACGTCACAAGAATCAGCAATTCACAATAATTCCTATAAACGAAATTGTGGAGATTAATAATATTCGAGACCTCGATATAACGTATACTGAACTGGCGCGACAAACTATTGATAATGATTCAACTCTCAAGCACCTTGTTCGACGACGTTTATTAGCTAACTACAAGGATTGCGAGTGCGGCCAACCCTGTTACCTAGCAAAGCGTGGAGATTTCGGCAGGTGTGACGACTGGGAATGGCGATGTTCAAATCACCCCACTTGTCGAAAAAAATATTCGATCCGGCAAGGATCTTTTTTCGCTAGTCATCACATTTCTCTTGGAAATGCAATTTTATTAATTCAAGCCTACATCGACAAACAGACTACAACATGGATTCAAAAGCAATTACATGTTAGTAAAAATACCGTCACCGATTGGTATAACTATTGCCGAGACATTGCGGTTGCATTCGACAGGGACTACTGGCAGTATCTGCGATTGGGAGGCCCTGGTGTTGACGTTGAGATTGACGAATCTATTTTTTTTCGGCAAAAATATCATCGTGGTTTACGTCGACGAAAACATGGCTGGGTTCTTGGTATGATCGAGCGACATTCTCAAAGGTGTCTTCTCTTCCCAGTCAACAACCGACAAATTCCAACAGTAATCCCATTAATTATTCAACATGTTTTACCTGGAACCCGAATCCTAACCGACAGCTTTCGTACCTACATTGACGGTTTACGTGCCCTTCCACGGCCACATCTCTACACGCACGAAACTGTCAATCATCATAATAGACAATTTGTAAATCCCACTGATCATACCGTACATACACAGAACATCGATGGATTGTGGGCCCGGCTCAAAGAATCTATCCGAACACGTGGTGGAGTGAAACCGCAGTTGTTTGATCGTTATTTGAAGGAATATACCTGGCGACAACAATTTAAAGACAATCCTCAAGGGGAATTTTTCGCTCAACTACATGCTCTTTATCCATTATAAATGTAAGATATCTTGCATTTGTCTATAATAGTCAATAATCTTCTAATAGTCAATAGCAAAATATACTTAGCCTAAGCCTAAGCCTAAGACTGAGCCTAAGCCTAAGTCGGGGGCTGCCGCCCCCCGAACCCCCCGCGCTAAGCTGTTACTCCTCAAAGCAAATTTCTCAAATTTAATTTTTTATAAATTCACGTATTTGCCCATAATTTCTTACAATATCAAAATTTTGCAACGAAATTGCCTCCATTCAACTCCTCTCGTCATTCCGCGTCTAACGGTATATAATATGTCCATGTTATTACGAAAAAAAATTTTTTCATTTTTTTCCATAATTACGGAATTACCCTGCATCACTTACCCACATTGCCCCAACTTCCCCATCACTAAACTTTATAACGATTTTTTGTTATCATATGAAAGCCTATTAAATTCCACATTGTATGGTGAAGACCTCATCCAAATCCATCACTCCTTTCAAAAGTTATAGTCAATTTTCTAAAAATCGTCACTTTTTAAAATGTTCATTTTTTGAAAAACCCCTTTTTAGGGGTACCCTGGGGACTTACCCTTTGACCCTAGAGCCTCAAAACCATTCTAAATCGAAAGAGCGGACGTTTTTTACCCATGCGGGATTAAGGGGGGGTAGAATTTTTGAGCGAAGCGAAGGCGGCTTAAGTTTGAAAAAAAGCCTCCAAAAGCCAAAAAGCAACCCATCCTAAATCATAGAATAATGAGTTCAATATCAAGGTTTATGTTTCCAAAAGGGGCGAACCTGATCACTTCGTTTGTTGTCGTTGTTATCCCTCTTTTGGGGGTGAGAGATGATTGGGGGTATAGAGACTATGGGGGCATAGTTTCCAAAAGATGGGTGCTATAGCAAGCGTAAAATAATTTTCCCCCCAACTGGGATTGGGCCCAAATTTCTACCAATCTTCGTAAAATTTTCATATTTTTTCCCTAACTACACCCAACCACATATTAAACCCCCTCCTTCACCTTCTTCCTATTTCCTATAAATTTACCTTTTCCTAAAATTCCCAATTTTCTCCATTTTTCTACATTTTTCAAACATCATCCATTTTCTAAATACTTAATCCCCACTTCTCAAATTTAAAATGCAAACTCCGTTACCTATTTCCTTCTTCATCTTAAAATTTCACCACCCATCTCACCCTACTTATTTCAAACTACCCTTCCATCTTTCACCCCATTTTCCTAAAATTTCTTCTTTTTAAAATTTTCATTTAATTTCTTTAAATACATAATATATATTAAGTATATAATATATTTCGTTGTGGTAATATGTAGTACAGTACGGGGTACCGTTTAGTTGAGTCTGTACGGCGATGTGTATATTCAAAAAGTATTCATTTGCTATATATATATATATAATTGGTTTTGGTTGTTATTCAGTAATAATTATTATGTTTTTCGGATTTTGGTAGTTGGTGACCTAGCTATTGGTAGTTGGTGACCTAGCTAGTGGAAGGGACGGTATCAGGATTTTGTTGGTGTGTTGACGTGTTACTTAACGTGTTTATGTTAATAGTTTTTGTTTCGGGAAGAGTGTGATGTAAAATTTTGGACATTTTGGCGATTACATTTTTTGTTTTACAAAACGCGCTTACTACTGTACTACGAGTTTCGGTCATATGATTTGGAATGGTTTGGTTTCACGATTTCCGCATTTATTTCTTTAGAACTAATATGCGTCGCTTGGCGAGGAATAGCGTAGCGATTTATATTGTCGTATTTCTCGGTGTGACGCCAAATCTGTGAGTTTTCGGGTATGGTATGAATATATAACGTGTTAAATGTATTACATTCATTAATCTATTTGGAGCCCGATTGCGTTTTATCTGAGGTTCTTGTCGGGTCATCGCGATATTTATATTGCTGTAGTATCGTTGCTTCGACTGCCGGGTGTATTTATCTATTTATGACGAGACCTGACCACAAATACTACACACAATACTGAAGGATCTGTAGTGACTAGCGTATAGTTTACGAGAGGAGTAACGCAAGGATTTGGAATTGTTAAATAGTACTCTTTGCCTTTGTATTTCAAATATGATTGGTGTGCCTGTTGGGCTAACTATAATCCTCGCGGAGTGCCATAACCTGCCCCGGAGTTTAAAATTCGATAAGGGTAATTTACAAGTCCAGCGTTAGAGTTATCGAAGCAATAGATGGTTGCGAGTTTTAAAAGTAAAGCTCACTGGTCTAATCGTTCAGGGCACTGTAGAGGATAGGCACCTCGTCGCATTAACTAATAAACATTTATAGCCGTTGTGACTGTCGTGGCGTTAACTAAGAAGAGCGAAATAAAACTATACTGTCGTGACGAGCTGCTATTGCCGTTTGGTTGAAATCTAAACACACACAAAGTTAAGAAACCTATCACCACTTCTCTGGCACGCCAGACCTCGAACTCGTGCACCCCAGATACTAGAGAATCAAGATATTTGGTGGCCAGGACTGTGATTAAATATTGTCATTAGTCTTACAGTAGCGTCTGGGGGTCAGAGCGCCGCGTAAGCACGAATCTACACGCCGTCAGAAAAGATTAAGCTCCGACATGGTGGCCATGACGAGGCCAATTCCAATCCTGATCTTGTGAAGATCCTGTTGGTACGTCTGCCGGATTGGTTTGCGGTTAGTGGTGGTATTTCATTTGCTGACATTTTCTTAGTATTAACTTTTGCGCGTTACCGCACGGATTTGTGAGTGTCCGTAATTTGTGAATAGTGTTTTGTATTTTTACGCCATAAAGGACACAGCCGCCTTGCTGCCTCCAGACGATACAACTCAATGGTCTATTGGAATCGACTCTACGAGTACGCCTTTACCGACTGCTACTGACGGTGGCACTACCTCTATGGATGGCGCTAGGTTGACTCCGATGGAAGCGACCTTGCATCGACTGGAGGTAAGCTTGTATGATTCTAATCGTAAATACGATGAAATAACCGACCTGGTATGTGGTACAGTCGAGCGAGAACGCAAACTCCAAGGTTTAATAACACGTCAGACCGATGATTTGAACGAACAGATGAGTGAAATACGGGGTAACCTTAATTGCGAAATCTGATAGGTATGGATCCGGTATTGACTCCAACCTCTGATACCAGAATGAAAGATTCGGTTTATATGGATGCTACTGTTGTAGATGCCGATACTAGGCCAAAAGTACGTTTAGGTGTCACGTCTACTTTTCCAGTAACAGACCCAGTTAGGGCTGGACCACCTCAGTTGGCGGCGCCATTGCCGACTGTTCAGGTTTCATCTTATGACATCCCATCAGTGTCTACTAGAATTCCGTCAGTTCCGGTTGTAGTGTCCTCATGTGTGCCTGTATCTACATCGATCAACTCTCTTCCAACATTAGCAAATGTAGTTTCGGTCGGTACTGGTACTTTAGCAGCTACAGGTAGTTCCGCAGTGTGTACACGAACGGCTGCTCCTGTCGCTGTGCTCGCGCCTGTTGCTGCGGCTGCCCCTGTTATGCCGCCTATTGTAGTTAACGTGCCGCCTCCGAAAGAGCCTGTAAATATTGAAAGATACGATGGCACATCAGATTTTACCACGTATTTTCGTAGGCAAGAAACTGAGTTCGAATTGGCAGGTGTAGACAAGTCAAGCGATAAATTTCGTACCCTGCGTAAGAAATTAACGGTTGCCGCCCGAAGTTTTATTGAATTGCTGATGACGGGTTCAGAGGCACCGACGACATATGAAGAGTTAATTTATCAGTTGCTTAAGCGATTTGCAGAAAGTCGGGAATTCGTGGATGAAGTCCAGCGATTCCAACAGATGAGTCAAGAGAGTACCGTAGCAGAATTCGCTGATGAACTAGAGGTGCAGTGGCATAAGCGGATCGCTCCGGTGAAACTTGGTGATCAGAATGCCGTTAATTTATTGCGCAATACATTTTTGCGAGGTATGCAACGTGGGTTACGTTCACGTTTGATCCACGGTGACCAATGGTCTTTTGATGAATTGAAACGTCGAGCGATAAACATGGAACGTATAGAAAAATTATTGTCCGGAACCGATGATGACGGGATTTCATCGCGACAGCCCAGTAGGTTTCAACGATTTGGAAACCAAGTCCAAGTGCCAACGCTAATAATAGAGTATCACCACGAAGGAACGACGATCGACAAACCCCAAGGGGGGGGGGGGGGGGGTGGTTTGTTTTGTTTGGGTGGTGTGGTTTTGTTTTTTTTTGTTTTTTGGGGTTTTTGCTTTCTGCTGTGGCTGGGGCTTTGTTTTTTTTTTGTCGTTTTTGGCTTCTGTCTTCCTTTTGCGTTCTGCGTTGGGTGTGTTGCTTGGGCGTGTCTTTCGCTCTGTCTCGTGCTCTTTTTTTCTCTCGTTTGTTGCTGTTCTTTTCGGACTTTTTTGTTTTTTTTTTTTGGGTTTTTCTTCGTGGTGGCTTTTGGCTGCGTTGGTGTTTTTTTTTCTTTCTCTTTTTTTCTTTTTTCTCTGCTTTTCTTTTTGTTTCTCTGCGTTTTTTCTTTTTTTTTGCGTGCGGGTGCTTTTTTTCTTTTTTTGTTTGGCTTTTTTTTTTTGATGTGTTGCTGCTCGCTCGACTGGCTTTTTTCTCTCGGTTTTTGTTTCTGCTCTTTTGTGCTCTCGTTTCCGGCTTGGTTGTGTCTTTTTCTTTTGCTTGGTTGTTTGGCTTTTTGTTTTTTTTTTTGTTGTTTTTTTTTTTTCGTTTTGCCCTTTCTCCTTTTTTTCTTTTCCTGCGTATAAGTAACGGAAATTGAAGTAATGACGTGAGAAATACTCGCGTGGTCGAAAGAACTTCTGAAGCTTCAATTGTGTGTTATGATTGTGGTGCCACAGGGCATGTTCGCGGGCGATGTCCATATCGTGATGCACGTCTTCGTCAACAAGAACGTGGTGTAGTGAGAGAAGTTACTTCTCGATCATCACCAGGGCAACGTTCGTCGAATAACACTGACTCCACAACGCCTAAGGAATTGTGGAAGTGTTTCCTATGCGGTCACCCGGGTCATTTTGCCAGGGATTGTCGTCAACGATCCGTGAATGTAGAAAAACAATTAACTGAAGATAATAGACGCCGGCCGGAATCTAAAGCAGTACCATCCGTAGCTTTGGAAACACTGGTTCGCCAAATGAACGATGTAGAACGTATGAATGGATGGGCGAATGAACGACAACATTATTTCTCATTTGAAGTCGGATAGAAAAGTGAATGGTTCTGTAATTTCGCATTCACCGTCACGAATCGTGTTGCCCAAGAATTCACGTCATCAAGTACTGGTAGAAAAGGTTTTTAAGCGAACTTTCGAAGAAAATTCGGAACTTCAAAATGATATGCAAGTTTCGATAGCCCAGGTAGAGATGTTAGCTCGTCCTACTAAATCGTGTTTTTATGTTGACGTGCAAATTGATTCGTATAAGTTACAGGAACTAGTGGATACTGGAGCTCAAATGACAATCATGCTCCAAGAAGTCTATGAGGAAAGTTTCAGTCGGTATAAGTTAAATTCCGAAGTGATCCAATTATTCGCTTTTGATGGTTCCCCAGCTAGTAAGACCCTGGGATGGTTCGAAGACTGGTACATTTCGGGGAGCAGTCCCAGTACGTGCAAAATCACTTTGTACCGGATATGCCAGTTGCGATTGTCATCGGTGATGACATGTTACGAAAATTTCAAACTACAATCGATTACCTGAAAATGCGAATTCTGGTTGGTGATAAGCCTGTGCGATCGTGGTCGTTGGTTCGACGTAAAGAGACAACCTCGGAAGAACCTGTTACAGGAAAAGTGTCAGTATCCGAGAAACTAGCCAGCGTTCCTGTGGGCGCTTTCCATGTGTGCAGAGTACCTATTGATACCGAAATCCCACCGGAAAGTACAAAGCTGGTACCATGTCGCGTCAACGCAACTAATTTTAATGGACAAAGTGTCATGTTAGAAACGGATATGAATACTCGATTTGAACGACCCATACTTTGTCCAAATGCTATCGTTGAAGTACAAGAAGGTATGGTTTGGGTGCCAGTTACGAACTTGGAACGAAAAGCCAATAGATTGAGAGTAGACGATACTATGTCCCGCGTTACGGAAATTGTGGATACAATTGCTTTCACGTCGACAGAGACACCAGCGACAACGGATGTCGACTACGCCAAAGTAGTAATCTATAAAACTCAAGAACGAGTAATTCATTACGGTGGTCGAAAATTCCACGATGCTGAAACAATATATAGCATGACTGAAAAGGAATGCTTGGCCGTAGTACGAGCTATGGTGTAATTTCGGCCATATTTATTGGGTAGTTTTACCACAATTATGACGCATCACGCTCCCTTAGTACAGATTCTAATGAAAACGCGTTATATCGATTTGTTGACACCACGTCTATTGCGTTTCGTAATTAGAATCCAAGAATTCGACTATGAAGTAGTATATAATGCGCGACTAAACTTAAAATGACCCCAGCAACCATCCTATTTTGTACTTTGGATAAAATTTGTTACGGAACGCTTTTTGGCAATTGAAATTCGACGTAAAGTTGTTAGCGAACACAGCGCGCGCGATTGAAATCTATCCATTTTGTGTTCGCGAAAATTGAAGTAAAATTACCCGAATGTTTGAGAACGAAAATTTGTCGATTTGATTGAGACGTCACTTTTGCATTAAATTTGTTCGCGAACACTGTATAATCCAAATTTAAACGATAATACATTAGGGAACAGAATTTCTGCAAACTGAAATCGCCAAAATTCTGTTCCATAATTTCTGGCACTTGATTTGATTTTGCCAATTTTCGGTTAGCGAAAAACCGAATGAAATTAATGCCGCGTTCACATTAAGTTGCGTGCAGCGACTGCACACCGTGTCACAAATGCAACAGCTTTGCCACGAATTGAAAATAGTGATTGTGGCAATTCATTATCTCTCCCACGAAAACGTGGCAATCCATACGCACTTCCATGCCGCTTGAGACCTAGACAGTAGTAATGACACAGCGTGGTGTGACGGTGTCATTGTACTGCCACGCTTTCGTGGCAATGGCGCTACACATCCACATGCCGTAGTGGATTTGTCGCAGCAACGACACGTTGTGGCTTTGGTAAAGCACTGCCAACGAGGTCCGAAGTATAACGGGGTAGTTTTTGTCCTCAGAGAAAAGACATTCGGATTCACAGGCGGTGTAAACCGGTCGCCCGAGCGGAGCAGGTCGTCGAGGGGAGGTCATTGCTTATATGTTCGGAGCCTATGGCACCGTCGGAGGAAAGGCTAGATCACCTGTCAGTGGAAAGCCAAGGCGTTTGGGGGATCGAAGCTTCAAGAGGGTAACCCCTCAGTGAGCATGTATGGTAATAACATGCCATGGCTTTGATAGTGCAACGACACACCGCATCGTCGGGACAGGTAAAGCTGTGACAATCGAATGTTGTTTACGAATAGCCTTAACCACACATACTCAAGACTCGACGTAGCTGAGCATTCATGATGTCACGCTGCATAATGTACGTAACGTGATGAATTTAAGTGCGAACGTATAGTCCAAATTAGATCAGTTTTCATTAGCTATATCAAAAGTTGACTCTTGAGAAGACTGTGACACTTTTCAGCTTTTCGCTGTGTTCGACCACAGTACTTCGCTGTGGTTTTTGCTTTTACCGCCAGCTCCCAGGTTTATGACCAACCAAGTGGGTGTGTCATAAACATAAGTACCTCACCCATGTTTTGGCTCGCCAAATCCAGGTTTTTGGATCACCGATTTATACCACGCCAATGTTCATGCATCACTAAATTCAGCACACCAATTCAACATTTAAGGTCTATTCTTTGTCCCTCACCAGTTGAAGCAATAGTCAACAAATGTTTGAACAGAGTTCATATGTTAGAATTTACCAAAAATGGAGAAATGTCTTTTAGATTAAAATTTAGGCATAAAATTTGATAACATTTGATTCAAAATTTTAGCAAAAAGTTTGACGTGTGAACTCACCTTAAAAGTTCGCTCACATCGTGCTTAGAACTTTGGCCACGAGTTTTGGATGTTCAGAAACTAACCTATCTTCGATTTAATACCAGCGACAGCACTGCAATTAATGACTGGTGCGTGATCGAATGTTTTCAGCGGAATTATTATAAAACTGGTACCTTACTGTCCTGCTATCTTAGGATCGTATACAGAATTCTACCATAAGTGGCACTAATTTTTTATCTTATTCTTTTCTAATCTTTTTCGATTCGCTCAAAACACAAATTCGCGTATCCTAAGGTCCTCGTGATCCTCTGGTCATGACATTTCTGGTTTTAAAACATTGACGATCCCATCGTTTGCGTCTGCTACTGTATCTAGGTAAATCATAAATTTCATTATATACACAATATTGTATGTACGGTATATGTACAGATACAGATGCATTGGCGATTAACTGCCAACATCTGAATTAAACTCATATTATTGTCGACCTCATATTACGCTGACACAGCAAGTTATTGAGCAGCAACAAAATTGCTTTGTTGTTAAACAAAGATTGCAATGGCTCGACCTCTCCTTGGTGATAATTCCATAATCGCGAGTGCACGACAAAAATTTTATTAAACCGAATACACAACAAATTTATACGTATATATTGAAATTTTGCACATATGCATATTTTTGAACATTATACACATTACGGATATGCAATGCACTGTTTAATAGTGAGGGAATTGATTATAATTTAATTTTATGTTCACATCGACATTTGTAGCAGTTGAAAGAGCTTGCCTTGTACGGAAACAGCTGAAATAGGCTTTTTTTAAGCTATGAGTCGTCATAACGCGGCAAAAACGCTTAATTTTTTGTTCAGTAAGAGTTTTAATTATATGATGCGTCAAATTGACCATTTCATTTCACCAGAAATAAGCTATTTTAACTGCCACCATTATAGAACGTAGCATGTCGGAGGCGTAAAATTTTTGATCAATTTAGTTCAACGGATGATAAAAACGTGCACAGCACCAGAGCGGACACGTATAGCCACGCCAAGCCCAATCCCCTCCCCCCAAGCTCCGAACATATAAGCTGTGCCCCTCCTCCGATGACTTCCCCCGCCGACCATTTACGCCGAGATCCCAGGCCTCCCTTCCAGAGGACACAACTACCCCAACCTCTTGATCTCGGTCTAGGTATGGGTATTACCTAACCGAAGTAACAGTATGTGGTTACTAACTGTACCAACAAAACTGCAGCGTGGCAGTGCTTTATCAAAGTCACATGTCGTTGCTGCACCAAAGCCACGACGGCATGTGGATGTGTAGCGCCATTTCCACGAAAACGTGGCAGTACAATGACACTGCCACACCACGATGTATCATTACTACTGTTTAGGTCTCAAGCGGCATGGAATTGCATATGTATTGTCACGTTTTCGTGGCAGAGATAAAGAATTGCCACAATCACAATTTTCAATTCGTGGCAAAGCTGTTGCATTTGTGACACGGTGTGCAGTCGCTGCACGCAACTTAATGTGAACGTGGCTTAAGCCTGTTTTCCGTAACAACGGTTTGCGATTCGATATCGGTAATGACAGAATAGGATGGCTGTCGGGGTCACCTTAAGTTTACTCACGCATAAACCTGGTAGACAACACCTTAACGCTGACGCTATGTCGCGTCCACCGATTTTGGTATCTACACCGAAAAAAGAATCGGTTGATAATTCGGAAGTAGACCGCAAACAGGATAAAGAATATCTCAACGAAGCGTTAGTGAAACGGGAATCGAATCTTTTAAAGATTGTGGGTGTAGTTACGCAAAGCCCTAACGCAGTGACTGACGAAAAAGACGAAATAAACGATCCACAATCTGGTCCAAGTGGGATACAGGTAGCAGCGCCTGTAGTGGAACGTGATTTGAATGACTATTGATCCATTTGAATGCCATTGACCCGCCATGGGAAGCGGATGAAATCCGACGAGCCCAATCTTTGGATCCATTTACACGAGGAATGGTTCGTTTTCTTGTAGATCAAGAATTGGGTCCTGAGTTAGAGGAAGGCTTGCAACGCCAAATTTTGTTGCAAGGGGATTGTTTCCATGTTCGATATGGTATCTTGTATTACGTAAGCCGGAAACGTAGACCTGTCCGTGCGGAAGCATGTGAGTTTCGTTTGGTACTACCGGAAGAATTCCGTGTAGTTGTGATGGAACAAGCTCACACGACTAAACACGCAGGTCATGTAGGTTATAACCGAGCTTTATCGAAACTTCAACGGAAGTTTTATTGGGTCACTATGAAGAAAGAACTCGAAGCGTTTATTAACGCATGTGTTCCTTGTGCGCGATTTAAACCTGGTCCGAATCGTTGGGAACCGTTACAACCAATTCCTGCGATGGCACCATTTCATATGGTAGGTGTAGATGTAATAGGTCCATTACCCGCCACACGATCTGGAAACAAATATATTTTGAATTTTATAGACTATTTCACAAAGTGGGCAGAAGCATTTGCCACACCTGACCATACGGCTAAGACCATTGTCGATTTATTGCTAAACAAGATAGTGCCCAGACATGGTGTTCCACGTATAATTTTGTCTGACCAGGGACCAGCCTTTGCATCGGAATTGTTTACGTCCGAAGCAGCTAATCTAGGTAGCCGAACGGTGTTCGCGACACCGTACCATCACCAATGTAATGGTCTTGTCGAACGATGGAACCAGACATTAATGGCCATGACCAAACCGCTGACTGAATTGGAACCAGATAATTGGGATTCATACGTCGATAGCGCACTTTTTGCGTATCGTACGACTGTCCATGTGTCAACGGGTCAAACTCCGTTTTTCTTGATGCATGGTCGTGACCCGGATTTGCCAGGAGAAAACCCGTTATTGTCCATAACGGAAGGTGGAAGTCCAGACCAACATGTACAAAAGTTGTTACTACCACTACAACAACTACAACTACAACTTACAACTACATGGAAGGAAGCCAGTAGGTCTGTACGCTTGTCACAAGATGCGCAGAAACGTTATTTTCACCGCAGAGCACGTATTCGTGATTTTCTGCCTGTGATGTAGTCTTAATGCGAAGACCTGAGAAAATTGACCCTCGAAGGATGACAAATAAGTTTCACCCGAATTTCGAACGATTATATCGAGTGGTCAAAGTCCAAGGTCCTAACCTGGAAGTGTTACGTCTGGGTGATGCACGTCGGAAAACTAAGACCTACAATAAAAGCCTGTTTAAACATTTCGGTGGAGAGCCGAGGGAATACCTCGAATATGAACAGAGGTTACGTGCCATTGAAATTGACCGTAACGAAATCAATTGGTTCTGCGTAGAGTGTGGTCACAGCTACGAAGAAGATCTTCGAACGGGCGAGGATGATGTCAATTGGATCGAATGCGACTACTGCCTTGAATGGTACCATTTCCGTTGTGTGGAATTGGAGAAGGAACCCGATACAACGCTATGGTATTGCCCAGCGTGTGTTCGACGATTGTGAACGTGAACGGGTAAATTGATGTTTTTTTGTCTGGAACTACTTCTACCTTTTTTCCGCTATCGAATGAAATGAACAATGAATAGTGTAGCATAGCAATAGTTCTTCGGTAATCGTTGAGCGCTAATTTGTGATAGATACTGTTGTAGTGTCGAGTCGATTTTCGGTGGGAATCTATCGAAGTCTTTACGCCCATGAGAACTTTTGGATTTCATCGGCGTAATGGAGAATTGAAGGCGCGCGCTACGTAGATGGAGTACTAATTATGGCATTTGTCGACGTGGTGGCTTTCCAATGGTGTGCTCGATAAACTGTTATAAACAATTATTGCATTTTTGATTTGGACGATCGTCATTTGCGAATGGCTATCTAAGCTACGGTACGTTGTGTATCATTAATAGCAATAATAACACTTGTTATATTTTGCGTTATCCAACGAACAATTCTACGTCTTCGACAATTACAACGTTGCTATAATTGCTGGAATGGCGGATTCGAATTGGGATAGCGGTAGCAAAACTGGGTCCTCAGAGGGCCAGAGGGACAGCAGGGTCCACCGTGGAGGAATCGCAACCATCCGGTATGGAATTTATACGCGTGGACCAGTGGTTTAGAAATGGTGTGCCGAGAGTGGATGCACCCCGCTAGTGTAGTTGTTGTAGACGCCCGTGACCAAATTGACTCAGTGATAGGCATTATGGAGCGTTCAGCTACCAATTTAATAGCGCGTGATATGGAGGGTGTAAACATCAGCTACCATCAACAGCAGCAGTTTCGGGAAGCGTGGGAGAAATATTTGGACACGCCTGAGAAGGATCCATTTGACGTCTGTTCGCGATGGTTACCACGTAATACGCGACTGTGGGTCGACCCAAAATGGTTGGCTTATGCTGCAGGTTGGCAACGTACAGCAGCGGCTACATTACAAGTCGCCACGATTGAGGGTGTCGTCATCATTTTCGATTTAATTGCGCTTGGTCCAGATATGCCTGCAGCGTTATACGCGTGTATTGCGTCAGACGAACGGCACAAAATTTGGTGGGCCATGAGTAATGATACCGGATCTTGGAACGTGCTGTATTTGCAATACAGCCAGCCGTTCCCACACTCTAATTCTATGGATTCGCAAGCGGCAGTAGGTCGTCAGTATAGTTTGAAACGATTTTTCTTTTTGTTCACCGGACGTATTCGAGAAAGATCCGACGCCGTACGTTACGACACTATTGGGAGGTACCCGTATGCGACAAGTAGGTGCTGGTGAATGGGTGCTTAACTTTGAGGAGTATCGACGAATCGTTCGATATAGCGCCCATGATGTCATGCTTATTGATGGAGCATTGTTTATTGCTCATGGACGTGGCACACCGCCACCGATGGGACGCCACGATGTTAATCGTTTATGGCATTTGATTGAACAATTTCTGCGTATATTTCGAGCGTTTACAACGGATGCCCGTGGCTTAACGGTGAGGGTTAATCCCGACGCCGTATCCAATCGCCGTGGTTATCAAGAGAGCATTGCCGAGAAAGTGGCTCAATGCGCTTTTTATTGGCGGCGTAAGGGCCGATGGAATGTCGAAGAACACAGCAGCTTGTATCAAATTAACGATCAAGACAATGGGGAAGCTGCTTTCGTTATCGATCTCGAGAGTAATTTACATAGCGATACTGATCGATTATTTGCAGCAACGGCAGCGCAATTAAATCGACAACTTAGCCAGAATATGCGCTTGGATTCTATTGACCTGGATCATACGCTGGTTAGTGAAATTCCGGAATCTGAAATGCGCTATAATCGCGATTATCTTCCAGATGGCATGGATGAGTTTAACGCATGGTACGAAGCGGAGAAACGGCGACGAGCTAACCGCAGTCGACGTCGTTCGCGTATACAGCGACACCAAGATGTCGTCGCAGGTCCTGGAGATGAGACGGAGCTGGAGGAACGCTGTGAGGACATGTTTGATGAAGAAAGGAACAAGCAAGCCATACAGTGGGGAAACCGAAGGAATCCCTGTGCGTGAAATTCGCGAACGGATAATGACAGCTTATGATGAGCATTATGGCGGCGCATGTGTTGTCACCCGCCCAGCTGTATTACAACGTTTGGATCGTCAAGTATTACAAGAAGAAGATGCAGCTTCTAATGCCTCATCAGCTACTACAACACCGCCTGTGGTTCGTACACCGGAACCTGCATTGGACGACTCAGTACGCATAGTAGGATCTGTAACGGTCACTGCTAGTCCAGTAGATCCTGTTCGATATCATTCTGACTGGGTTGAAAATGAGCAGATTGCTCATAAAAACCAACAGAAGTGTCAGAAAATGGGTAGTTTGGCAGCGCAAGAAAGCCTAGCCAACCTGATGGGGATTACTGTAGATTCGGAATCTGTAACCGAAGCGGCTGGTAGAAGGAAAACTCCCTTACGGATCGTAAGTGTAGATTCGTCTGCAGTAACGCTACCAGCTCAGGAATCAATGGATCAATCCACACTAAGTCGGATACGGGCTGAATCAGAAACGGCTGTAGTGTCGTTGAGTATCTTAACTGTACCAACGTCTACCGCGTCTAGTTTAGTAACGGTAGCTCAAGCGGAACCCGCAATGTCTGATATTGTGCCGATGACGGTACGACCAATTCGGGGACGAGGGAGAGCTCGTATTATGTTTCCACCTAGCCTTCCCCAGTCAGCGCGTATGCGGTTGTCGTGCGCTATTCGGGCGCCATTCCAACATTCAATATCTATAGTAAATCCAGAACAACCGCGTACAATGGACCTACTCACGAATAAAATAGTTACTGTCGCCTATGAACACGTTCATCAACAAGAACGAGTTGCGACTGTTGCCGAACAACCGCCAACTACAATGGTGACGAGTGGTCAAGAAATTTCTCCTTCATTGGACGTTGAGTTGCAATTGGGAAATTTGCGTGGTTCCGAATTAACGCCAGTGCGTGAACAATTACAACAATTTGACCTTCCGGCAGCAGTGCAATTGGATGGTATGTTGCTAATGCAACAAATGCATCAGGGCAGACGGGTCGATATCGCACTGCACCGTTTGCTCGAAATCGACAAAAACTACCAAGCTCAAATGGAAGTTCGGCAGATAGAACTGGATCACGCACAACGCCAAATTGCTGCACTTAAACTCCAATTACGAGAGAAAGAGTCGCCGGAACGCAAAACTCTAGGAACGCAAACTAAGAAGAAAACGCAACGAACTGCGAGTCGTCAAGCGCGTGCTGAACGTCGCGACGACTTCGAAAAAGTGACCAGCGAATCCAGCGATAGTGATCGTGAAACGAAGTGACAACGGCGAGGCAAACAACGTGCCTCATCAGTTATTGTACCCCGCCAGTGACAGGAACTAATTTATCATGAGCGACAGCAATCAACATCGGCAGCTATTTTCGCGCCGACTTTCGCGTCAACACCAGCCGCCTCCACATTAACGGTGGCTACAGAAGTACAGCAGGGACCGAGTGAAGTGGAAATATTTGTAGAAGCATCGGCTGTCACACCGACAAAAACAGTTCAATCGACATCGATGGAAGAAGGAGCAACTGCTAAAGCTGTAACGGAACAGCCTACGCAAACAGTTTCACAGCAACAGCGTGAATACAGTCAGTTAGCGCTCCTTAGCGAACAACAACGTGGCACGGTTGTGGCTTCATTGCAGTTTAACGGTAATGACCTACGAAGCGGTCGCGTCACACCGTTTGGTAACCGGTTAATTTACCATTACTTTACGTTTTACCAAGCTATGTCCAATGCACCGATGCCACCACGCATGAACATGTATCACCATTTGCGCGATGAGTTGCGACGCGAATTCAAACAGATTGGTGAACGTGTACGTCGCATTACTGAACGCGATTTAATTGACATTTTCTTCAAATGGGAGGAGTTAAACATTGTGGATTATCGCGAACGTTTATTGGTAATATGATGTTTGCCGAACATTATTCTTGGAATACGTCGCGAATTTGAATATTTTTTGGATTGCTTAACAAAAATTGCGGTTACTGACATTGTACGAAATGTAATAAAGCTATAATAAACCTGAGTTTTAACATTTTGTTTGGCCCATATCGATTCATTATGCCGCTAGCATATTAAAAAAAGCAAGCCAATAATTTTATAACTGAAAAACATATTTTAGCGTTTTTACTATCCATTTATTCTCATTTGTTTTAGGAATTTCCCAATGTTTGTATATCGTTAAACGATTTTTAAGTAAGAATTCGAGTAGTGCATATTTAGAATGCCAGTCGATTCTGATCTCGATTACAACGGTAAAAAATATCGGGCCAAGATACCCAGTAAATGAAATGTACATTTATTTAATGGAAAATCTCAAGACAGCTCATTTATAAATTTATCGTACATTTTTATGCGTTTTATATATTAAAAAACACCCATTGTTTAATACATCATATGTGTCCAAGGTCCGTTGGCTTAGTGAATATGTCATAAACGTGTAATTACCAATGTCCGAGCTGCTGTTACGTGCAATTATTAACGAACAGTTGCTGATTTTTTTACAGTAATTGAATAAGTAGAATGTTCAAGGTTTATTCTGAATGTTTAATTGAAATTCCAGCGTTTTTATAGCAGGCTCATAGATTGGATTTGTCCCCAGATTAGTAATATTTAAGCTATTGGCTTTGACTATTTGAGATTGACCAATTTAAAATAATAAGCCCAATTTGTAACCTATTTTTTTTCTTTCCTTACCACGATGCAGTGTAGGAATTTTCGGTATTTAGTTGTAATAAAACTAAACGTGCCAGCCGAGCGTTTGTTTAAAACATTTATAATATATAGCTGAACAATGCCAAATAACTTAAAATAGACGCGAGAAATCTTGGTATGTGAATTGGAGTATTTTGTGTAATTTACTTAAGCTATTCTTTTAGCTTTACAATAATTTTCCTGCGTGGTTTACATTGTTTTCTGGCAAAAAACATAATTAGAAATAATTTAGTTATTCATATCGACCGACGTCGGATTAATTGTATTTCACTAACAGTCATTCTTTGTATCTTGTTCGACTTTGAAATTTGATCGTCATAGAATTTCTAATTTCATAGTTTCACCAGAAGAATAATTGTTGGCAATAAATATATCCTTTAGCTGTTATAAATTACGCGTTTTATCGAACTTAAGTCTATATTTTCCTGCTCCACTTTCAATATATATTTTAAAACCATCCTGATACTTATATCTGTTACTCGATTGTTTACGGGTATAGTTTGTAAATATAACTTTGATACATATGTAGACAAATACCTGTCGTCGATTGTATTAGCTTTCCTAAAGCACTATATCATCATTATTATATTATATTTATCTCTTAGCATACAAACTTTTCTTATCGAAAGATAAAACGCTAGATTATAGCAAAAATTGGGCAAAACCCGGTTTCAACTTTCCAAAGCAATATATGCGTCATCTACGATTCATTCACAGATTCTGATAGCCACTACTTTGCAGAATACATTCTTTAAAACGTAAATCATTTTGTTAAAAAGTTAAATTCATCAATGAAATTGACAAAGTTTTTTATAAGCCTATGTTAGTTATATTATATTTTAGCACCTATAACTTTGGGGCAGTTTGAAGAATGTGTGCAAATTTAGTCTAACTGAAACCATTTAAGAGTTGGTTGGTACATACAGGTGTACGCATTTGAGTAAATATGCATTACCTGAGGGCGGGGGCTGAATAAAGTACGGCTCTTGGCCAAAAATTTGCCAAACTTTGTTTGTGGCCACCGATAAACGGATTTCGCTCAAATTTGTGACTAGTTACGATGTAGCGATATCTACTACTCCACAACCGTAGCTTAATTTGTAACCAAAGAACTGCGGGTACAAACCCCTATTTTGGGTTGACATAAATGTAACTATTACTACAACAATCTAAAAACTTAAAATTGTAGAATGATGTAGTTGAAATTGTTGTAGGTTACGTACCTTTAAGAAGTATAGTTTTTAGCGACAAGTTTTGCTGGGAATAAAGTGCCTGAGACCATAGAATTAGTAACAGTGTAAAATTGTCTAGTTTCACTTCAATGTTAAGCTCAAATTTACGTTAGAAAAATCTGTAATATGCGTTGTTGAATGGAATTCTTTTGGTGATAAATTTACAGCCACTCGCAGATGGATGAGAACGTGCCTAGCCGTAAACAGCTAACTTCAGGTTTCAAATTTCCACCATATGGATCTTGAAAGTGTAGTTTCTGCTATCTGGGTTGTGTCAAGTTTTAACCTAAAGTTGTTTAATAAAATATTGGTCTCGAAAATCACGTAATGCATCACAGAAATATGAAATACAAAAATTAGCTTATAAAATACTGGTTCTTAGATTTTGAGGGACTAATTTAGCATAGATTAACAAATGGATAGAATATGTCACGAATAGTGGAACAAATCACTTTATAATTTGTTTTCAATAAAAGCTGGCCTACAAGAATTTGGTATATTCCGCCCAACATGTCCTGTTAATGTACTATTTGAGATAGAGATTGTAATACGACCCAGGATTGTCAATATTTCCGCATCACACGTTTCAGGATGTTGGTGAATTCCAGCTAGACGCAAGTGGGGCACCCAAAAAATATGTTACCCACATAGTCAACGATGATGAAAATCACAAGTTGCGCTATTAAGTATCTGTGAACTTGACTTATATCATAGAAGATATTCTTAGCAGGCACCTAACTCAATTGTACTGAGTCATAATAGCAAGGACCTGCTATAATTAAAATAATGTTTAATGCATAAATAATATTACAGTAATTTCCGCAAATCGCTAAATTGTAAATTTTGGATGAATCTGTTAGTTTGAAACCGCATGAAAACTATCCAACATAAGATTATAAAAAAAATGATTTTTACCGGTAACATATCCTGAATAAAAATAACCAAATCAGCGTGTGTCCAAAAACAGTTGATAATGCAATAACTATAAAGCGACAGCTCATTGGTTATTGACGTGCAATCTAATAGGTTGTACTCCTAAGGAAATTTTAGAGGCTGGATTGCCGATACCTCAGACAACCTTGTGTAGCATTCCGTGATACTTTGAGATGACATTAAGTCAAAAGCGAATATGTCACTGTCACCGTATAAGACAAAGTACACGATATGACCGAGAATCATACACTTCTACAAATGTTTGTTATGAACACTAAGGTGTAGCATGGTGGTTATCAATTTTAATACTGACTTTCATCCATTTCTACGTCACTCAATTAATGTTTGTTCCGACACCTGAGCTAAAACACATCCGTTTGAATTTGTGAACATTGATAAAGGGTCACCAAACCATGCTACGTCTCTTTTACTTGTATATATTTCAGAAGCTATTAAGTGTAAGTCAAACCAGTATCGTAACAACATACGTTAAACTTCTGTGGTATATAAAGCTAATTGACAGTTAGCTACTAAGTTAAAAAAGCTACGGAGAATTTAAATTACTTTTGCGAATATTTAGGCAAATTTATATCTATGTGATATTTTAGTGAAGGATAAGTATTCAATATTTTAGAGAAAATTACACAATAGTTTCGCTGTGCTTTATGTTAATTACTGGCTTGAAATTTAGTAATTTTGTTTTAATATTACTACGATTTTTTGACAGTAGATATATCCGTTCAAACTCGCTAGAAGTTTCTCAAGATGTTCATTTTCTCGACCGCTGGCAACGGTTTTTAATAACGATCGGTTTGTTAAGTGATGATTGACCAAACCCATGCTTTTAACTGACTTCGAAAATTTCCTCATAACACTTCATTGTGCAGCTGCACACACAACAATTAATTATCGGGTCAAAATAACTGTTTATATATACTTATCATTAGGACGACTATAAACTTAGCCTGCTCGCACTGACTATTTTTGCTTTACAGAATTGTTTTAATGAGCCAAATTAAACTAAATATGAAAATTGTTCGTGAATCACATTTTGAAGGATTTGGATTTCAGTTGAGTTCATGGTCAATAACTGTCAAAATATAGAACCGTTTTATTTATGTCACAGTTACATTAAATTTGTTTTGAGATATAAACGGGTCCTGGTTCAATGGTACCAAACGTTGTTGGCCTGTTGCTAGCAAACGGGATAATTTAAAATTCTAAATCTGTGCTGACCCTGAACTAAACCGGATTTACTATTGGTTCTGCAAAAATGATTCTCGTTTCTACATCGGGTATTAATTATAAAATATGGTTTTTCATGGTTTCACCTTGGGTTTAGACGTACAGTGTGAGGTATGCCATAATGGCTTAAAAGAAAACAAACAAGGTCGATGCCCTTTCACAAAATCGGGAATTAACATACAAATTTTGTGTATTTTGTAGTGAAACATTGTTAGATACAGGTCATATTGCGATAACTTATTCTTTTACAGTCAGAACGCAGTGTCTGATGATTTCTCCAAACGTTTCAAAAATAGTGAAACCCAGCAATGCATGCAGTCTCCGTAAACTATATAATCAGCTTATTTCTTCTAGGCTTTTGAGCAACCGCACCAGCTGCTCCATCATGTTTATTTAGTTTGAACGTATTGTGATATTTTTCAGTCATACGCAAAGAGCAGGTTATAAATGGTTTTAAAATTATTCCGCATACAAATAGTTGCTTCAGTCAGATTTTACGACCTTGGCGGCACCGACCTGTATTTTTGTTGCAACCAGTATCGTTGGCTGCTGATTAGTCGTACAAACGCCTATTTCATTTTAGTTGGTGGAAGTGAGCAGGGTCATTGTTGTAGCGAAGGCCGTCAGTCGTTTATTCGGGAAGGGACTTGCTCTCGAGTAACAATTGATTTATTTGTGCCGAATTTCGTTCTAGAGTAAACCATATATACAACTGCTTGAAACAACGACTATTGATACGCTATTTATTATATAGTGGAATTCCTTATATCGCGCCTTTGGTTGTTATCGTTATACATTGAAGGTATGTAGTTTTTGTTGTTTTATTTTTTGAAGCAATGGTGGTACGTGTCCAATTTTTAGAGGATATACAACTCACTAAATCGCATACGTATAGAAATGTCTACACACACCTCAAAATAATGCAGTTAAAAATCAAACGAAGGGATAGTATCATCTAGGGATTTCTGTCCATATAGTTATCAACTTTTTGTACGATTTAATCCTCATTAAGTTAAAAATACCGACTCATAGTTAATTTCTATTATAGATATTAATGCGCTAAGTAACCTTATCTAAACATAGATATTTTGCATTTTTAGATATCATTGTTTTCGACCATTGTTTCAGTTGGCACTATACCTCGGTCGTGACAAGGTAGTGGTGATATATTAATAATAATTGTCTGTTCAACAGATTATAATCAAATAAATTCAACTTACGTTCCCAATGAACACCCACAAATGAACATAAATTTTAGATGGCAGCGTTGTCTCCAAATCACCTTAAAACAAATGCTAATTAATTTTGAAGATGAATTTTATTACCCCGTTCAAATTTATGAATATTTCCATAAACCAAATTCAGAATCACACATAAAACATTGTATCATGCATAACTAATTGCATATTTATATGAAATAGATATTTGACGGATGATGGTGCAAATTTGCCTTAGAATAAAGTTTCAGCTCAGCACGGATTTTGGCGAAAATGCTCATGCCTATTGCCTCAGGTTTCATTATTCTATATGTCACGAACCAGTGCTCTAACCTATAGAGTCGTGTAGGTGCTGAATACAATCATGATATTCTCTTGCATAAAATTTTTAATGACATTATATTCTTTGGTAAGCCCCGTACAAATGTCCTTTTTTATCATTTTGCTAAAAAAACTAGAATTATACGAAACGGTACGACATAATTCTTCTAAAAGAAACGATACACTCATATTCCATTTACAAGTTTTAGTCTGTGTAGACGTTGTAATAATGATAACACAAATTTAAGCATTTGTGAAATCTTGTTATTACATATAGAACCAAGGTAGGCTAAACATTTCCGGGTCCTACTTTTGTAAGTTATAATTTGATTAAAATTTTTCTAATATCTTCATTTTGGTGCTTAACTTAGAACAGCCTGGAACTGCAATATAAAAAAACTAGTTGTATCTGACATATGAGACTAGAAGTATGTGCACATCGAAAAGCATTAATCATGCTTCTGTATTTGACATGAAGAATTAACGTTGTAATTTCGGATATTGACGTTTTGGTTTGACCCTTAACCTCGCTGGCCAAGATTGTTCATAAGTTTATCGAAGGTGAATATGATAAAAAACTGATGTTATATCTTTTATGTACGCAGACCAATACTTGAAATATGATCGATCCGTGAACAAGGTTGTCATGCATGACATATTTTTGTTTTTTTTTTTCAAATACTACCAAAGAAACTGGATTGCGACAAGGCTTGTTCTATCCGGGATTATTACGCTCGATACATTGGAATGTGTTATGGTTCATTGTGCGAAATATATCAATTTTAGTTTGATGACCATTACTGCGTTTAATTTCGTGTGATTGCACTGTTTGTATTGGATCGTTAAAACCAAATGTAAGTATAATTTTAGTTACAAATAATTTTACAACGAACTTTTAAGTTTTAAAATTTATAGGTGTCAACGAATATAACATTACTTGCAAGTCCATAGCATATTTCATTATAATAAATAGCTCTGCAATATAACAATTTACGTCTATACGAAATTGACTAAATGTAACTAAAATTAGCTATAAGCACTAAGTACACCTCAATGAATGATTAGATAGATATATGCCTAATTACATGCATGTTATACGCATGTTTATGTGCTCACACGCAGTGAAGAGCAGTCTTTATCTTATAAGCAGAACTTGTAAAAAATTCTCAAAATCGAATGCTGGTAGAATAGTCAGTTGAATCGAAATATCCAAAATATCGAAAGTAAAGCCTACTTGGTCTGATGTTCTTGAATCTAAACAGTATAATATTTTAACCCACTGGTTTTGGACCTTTAACGGGGTGTAGCCGATGTGTCGAATGATTATACGTATATATAATGAATATGTATTTTTTTAAATAGAATATTGCAGAAAAATGTAAGTAAAATAAAACTCTGGCGATACCAAAGAACCTGTCTTGCATTTTCAAAGCTTGTGTATACGTATGTATATTATTTAACTGTGGCGGCAGACTTATAAATTAGCAGATTCAACGATCCCTTATGGCCTTTAAAAAGCTTTAACACAATTTACCGTAATAGTGGTTATATAAAAAGTAAAATAAAATGTTGCAAAACGGTCTATCTGAATTTAATGTGTTTTGTGCGTAAATGAACTGGAATGTAACATGATTTTAGTGCGCATATATATGTATGAAATATCTACCTGTAAGCAATCTTTGTTTTCTTGACGATTTTTCAGTAGTTTTTGACGTAAGTAGAATTGAGTCACGCAAGAAGGTTTAATCGATAATGTAGACGATTTCGTGACTAATGGTTTGGTCTAATTCATTTTTCCCCGAACCCACAGATCCAAATATTAGTTGTAAACTATCAATATTTAAAAACTTATTTTAAAATGTTATATGTTACTTTGAGATTGCGAATTGAGCACTAACGTTTTATTGTCATAAATATAATTTGAAAACCTACGATTGAAGTGACCTAAATTGCATTTTTTTAAAACATATAATGTGCTTTCCAAAACTCTCTTTGTAGTCTGAAATTCAATTAAGATCCATTGAACTGCAAGAAAATAGGATAGATATGCACTAATGGCAAAGCCGGGTATGACTCAGTACACATTTTTTGCATGCTTCAGTTTTACATTTTTGAGTCGAAACTATGAACTTAGAAGTTGATTTTGAAAATTAAAACTTTCCAGATCAGAGTATATTTACTATGCGCAACCACGAAGTTCAGTTCAGTGCAGTGCAGTTTCAGTTTAGTTCATGTTTTCGATCAGCTAGAACGCCATTCGTTGTGAGTTGTCAGACCATTTAACTCTATATGATTTGGGTATCAAATATACTACTTGTTGGATTTGTGTTTCTGTTGCATTGGTGAAGCCTAGATAGAGTTTTTCTAAGTAAAACATATCCGACTTTGTGGAATTTTTTTGAAGACATATCCAACTTTGTGGAATTTTTTTGAAGACATATCCGACTTTGTGGAATTTTTTTGAAGACATAATTGAAGACGACGATTGCCGGTGGTATGAATTTTGCCCTTGTGGGAACTCTTGGATATTTTTACTAGTTATTAACGTTATCGAATCAACCTTTTGGTTACTCTTGGAAGTTTTTAACTATTATTTACATTTACTACATCTTGGAGACATCCGTATTAAGTGGTATACATATACGTTTATTGGATACTTGATTTTGCCTTCTCTCTCATCTACCATCCGGAATATTTAACTTTGGGGCTAAAAGCTTTATTGATTCACCGCTGAAGAATTTCGGTTCTAGCTATAAGTAACGGACAAAAGTGGTGTTCCAGAGGCCTTTTTTGTTTATAGCTAGCTACTTTGCGCGTAATAGAATTCAAGGTAATCAAACTTCGTTACAGAAAGAAACATTATAGAGTCCTGAGGTGCAGGAACTCTGGTGAATATTTTTCTTATCTTTGTATTTACATTTTGTTATAGGGACTTGTATGAACAATAAATTCGTCGCTTCGTCATGGATAAACAATATATTGCTGCGACATGCGTGTTCAATGTCAACATTTACTATGTGCTGTTAAATCGCATCACTGCGTACCTGATAAATCGAGCTTGTCTCGTTAAATACTGATAAATTGGGCTTAGTGCCCGTATTGATTCATATTACTTATTTTCAGCATAACTCGTATAATATGGCGCCTTAAAAGAATTCCATATCATTTTTCATTCATAAAATTTACAAAAATTTTCACAAAAATTTAAATAATTATAAAATCCAAAAACAATAAAAATTCACAAAATTCCCAAAATTTTTATTTTCACTTATTTTTGGTTTTGTCATGATTCTTGTCATTTTATTTTTGCTCATCATAATGATTTACGTGTACTGCCTTATTTTCGTTGGGTTTCCAAATAATTGGAGCTTTCATTTATATATTTGGTGTTACTTGTATTACTATTTGTTATTACTTGTTATTTTCAGGTTGGTATTACACATGCCGGGACGTCATGGGCTTACTAAGGGGGTTCGGGGCTGGTGCCTTTTTCATACCTAAGATTTTTCAATTTCTACTAAAATCCCGGGGCCGGCCTCCACTCCCGCCTTCGCACTCCCTGTCGTCCTCGGCATGGAATATGAGCGTATAATTGCGTAAAATCTACATATAACTTTTTACCTACTATACCGACTAGCTATGTATATAAATCCCAAAATTCACCCCTGCCATCATATATCCCAAAACCCAAATTTTATACTTAAAATCCTCTTAAAACTTGTCTTTTTCTTTTAAATACCTTATTTCTCAACCCATATCCCATATCCACCCATTTTTTCATTATAACCAAAATTAAACAAAATTCCATTTTTACCTAATTTCCCACTTTTTCAATAAAAACTCAAACTACCCCCGTCCACTCAAATTTCTACCAATCTTCCTAAAATTTTCATATCTTTTTCCCCTAGCTACACCCAACCACATATTAAACCCCTCCTTCCTATTTCCAATAAATTTACCTTTTCCTAAAATTCCCATTTTCCCCCCAACTCTCCTATTTTTCAAACATTCCCCGTTCCCCCAAAACTCGACCAACATCCCTCCAATTTTAATATCCTTTTTCCATTACTATACCCATTCATATATCTAATCCACCCCTGCCTCTCTTTCTACTTCTCACAAATTTCACCTTTTGCTAAATCCCAATTTTCCCCATTTTTTCACATTTTCAAACATTTCCCATTTTCTAAATATTTAACCCCCACTTCTCAAATTTATAATTGAAACTCCCCTATCTACTCCCTCTAACATATTATAATTTCACCACCCATCTCCCCCTGCTTATTTCAAACTACCCTTCCCTCTTTCACTCCATTTTCTTAAAATTTCTTTTTTTTAAAAACTTTCATTTAATTTCTTTAAATACATAATATATATTAAATATACAATATATTTCGTTGTGGTAATGTGTAGTACAGTACGGGGTACCAATTGGTCGCGTCTGCACGGCGATGTGTATATTCAAAAAGTATTCATTTGCTATATGTATAAAATTGGTTTTGGTTGTTATTCAGTAATGATTATGTTTTTCGGATTTTGGTAGTTGGTGACCTAGCTAGTGGAAGGGACGGTATTAGGATATTTGTTGGTGTGTTGACGTGTTACGTACTTAACGTGTTTATGTTAGTTTTTGTTTCGGGAAGAGTGTGATGTAAAATTTTTGACATTTTGGTGATTGCAATTTTTGTTTTACAAAACGCGCTTACTACTGTACTACGAGTTTCGGTCATATGATTTTGAATGGCGTGGTTTCACCATTTCCGCATTTATTTCTTTAGAACTAATATGCGTCGCTTGGCGAGGAATAGAGTAGCGATTTATATCGTCTTATTTCTCGGTGTGACGCGAAATCTGTGAGTTTTTTTTCGGGTATGGTATGAGGATATAACGTGTTAAATGTATTACACTCATTAATCTATTTTGAGTCCGACTGCGTTTTATCTGAGGTTCTTGTCGGGTCATCGCCATATTTTTATTGCTGTAGTATCGTTGCTTCGACTGCCTGGTGTATTTATCTATTTATGACGAGACCTGACTATACAAATACTACACACAATACTGAAGGATCTGTAGTGACTAGCGTATAGTTTACGAGTGAAGTAACGTAAGGATTTGGACTGGTTATATAGTACTCTTTGCCTTTGTATTTCAAATATGATTGGTGTGCCTGTTGGGCTAACTATAATCCTCGCGGAGTGCCATAACCTGCCTCGGAGTTTAAAATCCGATAAGGGTAATTTACAGGTCAAGCGTTAGAATTAACGAAGCAATAGATGGTTGCGAGTTTTAACAGGTAAAGCTCACTGGTCTAATCGTTCAGGGCACTGTAGAGGATAGGCACCTCGTCGCATTAACTAATAAACATTTATAGACGTTGTGACTGTCGTGACGTTAACTAAGGAGAGCGAGATAAAAGTATATTGTCGTGACGAGCTGCTGTTGCCGTTGGGTTGAAATCTAAACACACACAAAGTTAAGAAACCTATCACCACTTCTCTGGTACGCCAGACCACGAACTCTTGCACCCCAGATACTAGAAAATCAGGATATTTGATGGCCAGGGCTGTGATTAAATATTGTCATTAGTGTTATAGTAGCGTATGGGGGTCGGAGCGCCGTGTAAGCACGAAGCTACACGCCGTCGGAAAAGATTAAGTTCCGACAATACCAATTAAAGTAGCCTCCTGAACGTAATGCGAAGTCTTCAATTCAAGTCGTAAAAGTAACCATAAATCGATGAAACTCCAAGCCGAAATCTTTTTGGCACTATTTATATACTTGGCACTGATCCAAAATACAACACACTATTCTGTCGCCGCTAAACCGGCATGATCACCCAAAAAGTACTAGCTAACTCATGCTTAGCGATAAAAAAATTAAACAAAATAAGCATCGCATACATAAATAACACATATGAAATAATCCAAGCGACTAATCTGTTCTCCGTAAAACCAACAGCTGACTGGAAACTGAAAGGTAAGTTTAAAATTAGGGTTTAGCTAATAAAATAAACGACAAATTAAGCAAATTAGGTTAAACTAAGTTAAGATTTTAGGAAATAAAACTTTGACAAAAGAAATTTTAATGTGAGATTTTTAGGTACCAATTAGTAAGTGAAAAGTGAAATACCCGATTTTAAAGGGCTTGGACCCTGTTATTTTAATGCTTTTGGAAGGGGGTAGGGGTGGACTAAAATTTATTATGGCGACTATCGGATTATTAAATAGGGACGGGATTCTTCACTCGAAGATGTGTGGTCCGTACGCGTGGCCAGTAGTATACCGGTGGGAAATGATTGATATCTTTTCTTGGCGAGCGTTTACTTTATTTCTCGTGCCTTATTCTATTTGGCGTTACAGCGTGAAGCGTGACTACTTCGATTTGCTCGGTAATGATTCCGATATAAAGTCAAACCAGCCGAAGTTAGAATGTTTATTCAACAGTTAGTATAATACGCCAATATTTATTACACACCAGTTCGGTTCCAGTTATTTAACGCACCACTACTTGAACCATCTATGCCTTTATACTTTAAATACTTCTGCCACTTAAGACTTGTCGAGTACGAGGAATTTTGCCACTCAGTTGTAAAAATCCCGTAAGAATTTGGTTTAGACGCGATGAGTTTCACTTTGTTTTTTGTTAAGTGAGCCTTGCTATTTCTCAGTCTCGGGTTTGAGCGCACAATTATTATAAGTAAGTTATTTGCTACTTGAATTTAGAGTATGTATTACCAAGTCCTCTTGTGACGTTTGCACGAGACCGCCGGACGGATCGGTCCGCGCGTTTATTTAAGCAACGTAACCGTTGCCTTAGATTTACACTAATACTTCCTTATACTTTCTTCTTTTGAGGTTGGTACGTAGACTCGCACGTTTATCTTATTACCTTAACCTGTTCCTTAGAATTACGCTATTTAGTTTCCGTAGAGCTACGACTGCCGGACGAATCACTGCTAGATCCTGAATAATTGATATTTATTACTTTCCCTTTTGGGTTTCTACGTAGCCGCCGGACGGATCGACTCGTACGTTTATTTGATTACGTTATCCTAAGGTCTTAGAATTACACTATTTAAGTTCCTTATGTTAACGTTCCCTTTGCCGGACAGAGCAGCTAGGCGCGTGTTATTTCCAATAAGGTTATGGTTGGTTAACGCTCTTGCTCTCTCAATTTTAATTGGGAAGATAATAGGAATAAGGTAAATTAATAAAATTATAAATACCTATTTGTGTAGTACCTTAGGCTCAACGTTAATGATTGCACTGTTGGGTTTTGGAATTTGCACTGTAGAAAATTCGAATAAAATATGAGATATTAGCTAAGTCACCTATTGATGATTGAACCATAATTAAGAATTTTCGCAATTCAAGTAAACAAATTCTAAATCCAAGAAAGCATTTGTCGAAGTCATCGTATAAAAAATACCGAACTAGAGCTAGAAGCTGTGTCGAAAGGTCACCTAAGTCGACGACGACTAAATCCAAACTGAACTAAACTAACAAAAGAAGAGCTAACACATTTTAGCTAATAACATAAACTAATGCTAATTATGTAAATTAGCATTAAACAAAACAAAACGCGGAATGAAAAACAGAACCCACGGACGTAGAAGGGAGGGAGGGATATAATAATTGAAAAAGTGATAAACCCGAGGTTTTGGGGAAATTTTAGGGTTTTGGGACGGGTTTGGACCGGGAATCCCCCTGGTAGCCTGGTAAACCCCAATAGCCTACCGGACCCCGTCAAAACCCACCGTGTAGTTAAACAAGAGTCACTACCAGTAGCTAAGTAATAACCCAGTGATATATTAGAAAAATAAACTGATTTCATATAGCAAGAGATGGATGAAAAATGTGAAATGGGAGGGATAGAATACGAAATAAAAGATATAGCTGCCACCCATTTAACAAGGTAGCTGCATTAAAAAGAAATTACAAAACGGTGAGTTTAAAAGCTTAATTAAAAGCAATAAAAATTTTGATTTGTTATGCACTACAACAATCACCACGTACATAAGAAACTGTACTGTCCTGCCCGAGCCAGTTTGCAACCATGACAACCAGCCAATGCCGGATGTAGAGTGCAACGCTAATAATATTTTTGGATTTTGGTTGAAATCAACTCATATAATAATAATAATATGAGATTCCCACCAACCACCCGACACAGCAAGCTAAGGCGTCATCATAGTTAGCTAAACTGTTGTTAAAATGTCTGTAAATGTTGAAACCAGCAAGAATTTGACATAAATACGTATGTATGTACACATATATGTACAATCACACATATAAACATTTTTAACTTATTACGCCTCAGCCTGCTGCATGTTTTTGTGTTTATCTCAAAGCCGCAAGGTGTACCTGAGCAAACCCCGTACGCACGAAACAGGGAGTCACTTTCTCCGTTCCTGCTTGTACGGCGGAGTTATACCCAGGCATCCTATGTAATAAGTAAAATAAGCAAAGCAAATAAACGAAAAAGTTATAGAGATGTCAAAAACAAATATGCTTGCAGGAATGACAAACACATTAGATTGAAACAACATGAAGTAAACAGACAAGCAATTTAGTCCAAAGTAATAAAGGTGAAAAACACGATTTGAATGGGTGGATAGTGGAGGATAATAAGGGGGTGAGAGCCCCAATTAAAAGCACCCCGAACACGCGTTAATCGATGTTTCGTGTATATTTCAAAAAGGGTGCAAAATTTACACGTCTAATTCGTTTTCTGAATATGTTGACAGATCGAGCAGTAACGACTGGTTCACCGGAGTTTAAGTAGCCTGGGAGGTAGTTCCAGTAGAGAACAGCTCGAGCGGCAAAAATTTGTCTGGTACAAGAGAGATTATACCTACCAACAAACAATTTCAATGAAGGTCCACAAGTTGAAGCATTCGGGGGCAACTCAAAAAATTCTGTTTGACAAAGTACAGATTCACCATGCATTATGGAATATACCAGAATAAAATCTGCATATATGTAATAACGGTGACGCAGCTGCATGGCGCAACTTCCTAACACCATGCCCATACGACCCCGGCTATCATAACCTCAAGGGCGGACCCTAAGTTTTCCAATTTAGCCACTTTTCTTGGTCAGACCCAAGAAGTTACGGAGCTTAGCAGGCCGCAGGCGCGCTTCACGGGGTGTGTTCGGACCCCGCCCGATTGGTTGCGCACGTGTCTAGTATCTGGGTATGATTGCTGAGGTCCCCCAGGGAGGTTGACACCGAAACCTGCTCACAGGTCATAATGTCAAACCGATGTTCCCTATCCTAGTCTAATGGAAGTTGATTTTGTCTAGTATAAACTAAAGTAAAATGCGTGATAAATTTGGTTTTGCTATGTAAATTTTGAGTTCCGCTGAGCCTATCCTTAGCTGAACACTTTATTCTTTGTAGCCTTTGTGGCCCCCACAGGGTTCCGGCATTCCCTGAGAGTTTAACGTCGGGCTGTCTAATCGGTATCCTGATAACCTGTTTACCCGTATTTGGTAATAACGTTTTCCTAGTAAATTTTTTTTCCTATTTGCGCGTACTGATTTCACGAGCGAGTTCGATTGACAAATTTGGGCGGACCACTCTCGCTGTAATTATATAGCGATCGTAATCAACAAGGGTGGCGAACCGCACGTGTCAGGGCTTGGAATGTTCCCCTCGTCAAGCCGTGGCACGCTGGGTTGGCCCGTCCGTTCGGACGCACTTATTACGCTTGGGCATAAACAACAATGGACACCAGAGATGATTTTCCACGGTTTATTTCAACATATGTACGGTACAGATCAGATACAAGAGGTTAAAGCACTGTACAAACGGAACCTGTGAAACAGTTGTACTCGTCCATTCCCTTGTCCGCGTCTAGTCGGGGCGCGGGGCGATGCGAGCGAATACGTTCCCGGAAAACACCGGACCAAAATCTATACCCGGAACGTCCAACTAAGTCCGCTGTAACTCGGGTTATGTGTGCTGGCATGCTTCGAAGTTCGCTCTAAGTCACGCAGAGCTTTCCACACACCTAGAGGACCATGCGGGAAATGTGGTAGCTCGCTTCCTTTACCTCATGACTTTAGTCGAAGGGGAGCAAGAGCCGGGGTACGCGGAAAGGGATGGACCTACGACAAAAGCTATGCATAGTAGCATTAATGAAATCGTCTAATGTACAAGTTAAAACACGGTGAAATATCAACGATTACTTATAGTACAAACAATCGGGTGCTGATAATCGTCGCTCCATGAGCGAGGTGCCTATGCGGGTGTCCAATAGTAGAAACCTTGTCCAGTGTGCCGTCTGAGTCCAGCAAATTCCCACTCGCCGACCTACCGAGTCTCTCGTAGCGTTTGTCCTTATGCCAGGGTGGACACTAGTATATAATAACTTCGTCTTGGCGTCTCCAGCAGTCCAACATGAGGATCGAGAAACCTCTTGTCTTAACCCTTCGTGACCAGCAGACTGGGGGGGGGGGCGCTGTGGGCGGCGGAGCATCACGTAAACTACATTATGCTCGCGGGGGACGCAGTTGTGATCGCTTATTAGGCTTGTCCCGAGTAACCTTTCAACTACCAAAACAGGCGCGTGCAAGAGCAATTATCGTTTGGGTAATGTCCTAGGCGACCAATGTCGCCGCTCTAACGGTTTCGGGCAGTGATGGCACCTATTTTGTATTGGGAACCGGTTTGCACCGTGGGATACATTTGGCCTCGACGTAGGGAACTCAGGGCGTTTCGCCCTCGGACGCGTATGCGTCCCTTTTGGGTCGGCTTGCCTTGTCGGTTTCCCCTTTTTTTTCTTTTCCTTTTCTTGCTTTGTTTCTTTTGGTTTTCCTTTGTTTCCCCTGTCGCTGTTTTCTTTCCTATCCTCTCTCTATCGAGCTCATCCTATTGCCTTAATGCACTGTACTCATCAAAATTGTACAGTGTCTCAACTGCACTATCGAAATTGTGCAGTTGACTTATCACTAGGATTTTATTGAAATTTATCAGAACTCGATAGTCGAGTGGATAATACCGAAAAATCTGCAGCGGGCTTAAATTCCCCGTGCAGGATCGAAACTCAACAAGGGAAACCAAAAAGGAGAGAGAGGAAAACAGCAAGATTAAAAGCAAGGGCCTACATAGTACATAGCCTAACGGGCAAACCGAGCTAAAATCAAGAAATACTTAAACTCAGCGATCAAGTCGCTCTGAAAAGAAAACGGGGTTTTGCACTTACTCGGTTTGGGGTCTAAACGATTCGCGGAAGGTCGCGATTGTTTCCTATTATAATGGGAGTATTATGTTTTCATTTTGAACGCTGAGCACCCTAACGTGCCCTTTTGAACGCGTTTGTTGTGGCCGATTTTGGTACCTAACCAGGCCGTCGGTTCGTTTTAGGTAGCATGTGGTTGTCTACGTACTACCATTGAGCTTAACCACAAGTCTGTGTGGTAGTGGAACTGGGTAAACTTTATACCCTGATCGCAACAGTTTCGAGGTACATGTTTCGAAGCAGTATCTGTTGCTAGAGCTTAGGGTGTGGGGTCATTGGGGCTGTCAAGGACTCGGGCGGTCGGGGCTGGACTCCGTACAAGGCCCTAATGCTTCTCTCGGGATAATCAAACAAACACTAATTGAGGTTGAAATAAACTGGCCACTTTTGTACGCGGCAATCATTGCAATCAGAAAGCAAAACACCTTATGCTCAGCTTAAGTTCTTAAAATTTGTTTAGTCTTTTCTACTTCCCCAAAATTTTCTTAGCTCAATATGATAAGCGAAATTTTGGGGCTTCCTAAAGCCCGACAGAGGCTAATCCTCCGTCCCTAACTGCAATGTCAGTCCGAGCTCAAGCAGCGGCATGAGCACCGAACGGTCTACTAAACTGTAATTTTGTAAACTATAAGCATAATCAGAAACAAGCGAATGAACGAATCCCTAATGAGTTCGCGGTAAATTTTACCGTGGTCAACTCAGGAAAATTCGGCGTCCCTAACTCGAGAGAAATAAATCATGTAAAAGCATGGACGAGAGGCGTCCATTTTCGATTTGTTCTACCTATGACCACGGGGAATCAGAACTACTTCGGCTTTTAGGTTCACAACCTAACACCCTCCGTGCAATCGCTCAACAGGCCCAAAACGGAACTCGACTCGAGGAGGTTTTGTCAAAGAACATGTAAAAGTGCCTTCAGTTGACATGGGAAAATAAGACGTCCTCCGACGGGCGTCTGGTCTAGCTAGCGAAGGTAGAAAACGTGTGCCTACTATGTAAAGCTTAACGGTCTGTTACATCTGCTATGGGGAAAATAAACCCCCATTCGCTCTACCTCCTCCTGACTTACAACGTTCGATCCGGGACAGCGATGCTAGTCCCCTTCCGCGAGACGAAAGATGTCTACGCGGGTCCTCCATCGGTCGAATCCCATTCCAAACGCAAGTCGAAAACAAAAACACGAAAGGGTAACAAAGCTGCGAAACCACACAATAAAACTAAAGCGTCGGAGCCGGTCAGTAAAGTCGACCGAACTCCGCGCTGCCGAAGTCGAACTGATTCCAAGAGACGACGCGGTAGTCGTCGCTTCAAAATTTTCTGCTGTGTTGAAGCATGGCGATTTTGTCGCCATCCAATCGGCGACGTTCTTTTGACGCCCACTTTTTCGAGGTCAAACCCGGGCGCCCAATCGAAAAATTCCCAAGATTTTGATTTTGACAGCTATCGTAAACCCTGGGACCCCGTTAGAGAGAGTCGGCTTCAATCGAAATCGCCGACATCAAATTTGAACCCTCCGATTACTCGGAGGTCGACCATCTGCGAGTTTTCTTCCAAAATCTCCGATTTTACCCCATCTGTAGTCCCAAATTCTTGTCAGAAACTTGTCGAAAACTCATTACTCAGATCTTTTAAAGCTCTTACCTAACTTAACTGGGTCGTTATCCCCCAAATGTCCCATGAAAGCTGTTAAATCACCCGTCAAATATTCAAAATTTTAAATCTTTTCCCCCTACAAAGCATTCAAGATAAGCTAGAATATGTCTTTTCCGCGTTCTGGTTCTCATCCATCAAATTTTCCCCCAGCTAACTCGCCGATTTAAAGCCAAATTTCTGCTATTTAGCGAGTTAGCTGCCTCATCCATCACCTAATTAAGCTTATTTGGAGGGCATCTGGGGCTAAATTTTATCGCCCTCTCCATAGATAAACGTGCAAACATTGCACGTTTATATGTCGGCTTACAACATAAAGCCAAACATTCCTAGCATTCTTGACATTCCTAGCTAAATTTCAAATATCCCGTCAGGACGTCTTTGGACGTCCCAAAGGGGGGGGAACCGAAGGCAGGAATGAACTTATTTCGTGTTCTAGGGCACAGCACAATCCTAAGCATCTTTCGCCCTATCAGGGGTCCCATTCAGAAACTCCCGGAACCCACGGGAGGGCCCTAAACCTGCCCCCCGTCAGTCCTATTCCTATGTGTCCAGTCCGTCCGTAAAACTCACAAATTTAACGGAATTTTGTATGTCCTGTCCCTACATGTCCTGTTTTTTGTGTCGTTCTACATACTATATATATATATCTATATCCACAAACACATACACATACAATACTCATGAACACACACACTACACATGAGACACACAGGCGACCTGAGCGACAGAAAGGTCGCTCGAGGCCACACTAGAAACATGCAGAACCACAACGACATTAGCACAACCCAACAACACCAACAACAACAACAACAACAACAACAACAACAACAACAACAACACATACACACAGACACACACACACACACATGGCGACAGCAACGACGACAACCGACCAAAGAAGTCGGTTAGAGAGAGTGGAAAGAAAGAAAAAGAAAACGAAAAAGAAAGGACAGGGAAGGGAGTCGGGACAGGGGGTTCCCGAGGGAATTTCGAGGGGCTGGGGCGAAATTCGGTCCCAGGACGAAAAACGGGGCTGAATGATACCAAACACGAGGGGGGTAGACGCAGTGGCGGGTCGGGACCCAATTTTGGGTTCCGACATATATTGGCATACGGGGTTTCAGCGGGCTCTCCCGCTCTAACGGTTGGGCGGAGCGACGCCCGCCGGACATCGTTGAACTCGCCTTGGAAAGGCGATTCAAACGAGGGGTGTTTTCCCTACCTTAACGGCAGCGGGTAGAGGGGCACTAAAATCACGACTGTTAAAGACCGTTAAAGAGAGTGTCGGCAAAAAGTGGGGGCGCATTTTCGGCCGTCCCGGGTTAACGGGGCGACGGATGGAGACCCGCCGGGCATCGTTGAAGATGTCTCGACGCGACGAACATAATGAGGGGCGTTAGGTCTACCTTTGAGTTGGGGTTAAATTTTCGGTCGGTCTGTACCCACCTGCAGTCGGTAGGCCAAATCGGGGGGGCACATTATCGGTCATAAGAGGCTAACGCGAAGGCGGACAAAGACCCGCCGGATATCGTTGTGCTCGCCAGGAGCAGACAAATAAAATGAGGGGTCGCATGAGCACGTTTAGGGTCTGTGGTCAAATACGGAGTTGGTACAAACTGAAGGAATTTTATGTTGAATTTTCGTGGTGCATTATAGAACAGGGAAGTAAGCTATATGGCAGCGGGAGGACTGGTCAGATCGAGACCCGCCTGGCCTCGTCAGATGCCTAAATGGGTACACTACTTAGAAACACGCATACTTTCAATCAATGATCCGATGGTTACCAGAAAACCAGTTGTTAGGGTGCGGGTCAGGCAATTTTGGGCGTCAACGTATGATATAAAAATAAAAGTTCTGATACGGTGGGGGGCGGGAAAATAGACATACCGAGACACGAAGATCACGCAATACACATACATATGCATAATTATATTTCCATATAGGCCTAGGCTATGTCCATTCGGGACCATGGTCACCAGCCAAACCTAGCGTAAGTATTGGCTGTTAATTGAATGTTCACCTATTTGTCCCCAGGATATCTCGTGAAATCCTCCAGCGATTTGCGATATCTTGGGCTCGTTCGAGAGCCCTAAAAATTCTCTACCGAAAAGTACTCGGGGCCTTTCCGGTACATCTGAACCGTTGGACGGTTACGGGCCGATAATCAGGCCCGAGGTCCGTTATTTCCGAATAATCGGAAACTACCGTAACCCATTTGTTTCAGCTTACTTTTGCGACCATTAGGCTATGGCTCGCTCAAACCAGGTAAACTTGATGGTCTTGATTCTGATCACTTCCCTTCCCCTTAGATTGTCAAAGGCCTCCTATTCCCGGACGGTCTAAATTTTGAAATTTCAATGGGGAAATAGGGAGAAGTAGTCGAGTTCCGTTCCGGTCTTCCGTCCTAGCCAGTTAAGCATTCTCCTAACTTCCTTATCGTCCTGAGTGCGTACAGCTAACCGAAGTGAGGTTTTCCGGGCTCACATGAGCCTGTCCCATGATACAAATATACGACAAATCATGCAATGACAAAGGATTATTGATATACGATCGATCATTCAATGGCAAAGGTTACTCAAACGACATGAAATTAGCAAAGGCAGAACATATAACGGTAAACAACACATTTATCAATAACCATGGCACCCTGCGGCACATGAAAACTTTGTTTCCTTAAACTCTGTCTGGTACGATTTGAGGTACATTTAATCAAATTCAGCGCCGAAATCACGTAAAAGACACGTAACGGTCCGGAACGGGCCTGTTACATCTCTTATATTTTTAAATGGAAATTTTCAGACTTAATTATTCGGGCTGGACGCAATTTTCTCTGTTGTCCCTATAATGAAGATCTTCGCCTATAATGGGGTCTCCGACGACTAAGACCCCTTTCAAAAAGGCTCGTGCCCGGTTTTGACCGGCAAATGAACGATGCTCTATGAAACGATGCTCTATGGCCCCATGATAAATTGTACAGATAATATGATGAGGTGTGGTACTTGAAAATTCAGGTTTCCTAGTTTGTTTATGTTATTGTCGAGGTATCTTATTGACCATCGTTGGTCCTATCCGCACATCGTGGTCCTGGCCTAGTAACTTTTAAAGTTGGTTGCTTTTGGAAAGTTTCTCAAAATATTCGGTACACATTTGGCCACGTTTCCGCCGAGTCCTCCTTAGATCCTAGCAATTTCTACGTCCTGAAAAAGTCCTGAAAAGTCCTCCTCTTATATTTTTATAAAGGACAAAAAGGACTTTTTACTAGATTTAGAAAGAATTTTGTTAGATGATCAAAATTGTTCGGTGCCATTTTCTGCCGTGGTGCCATGGTGAGGTTATATATATATACAGACAGACATGTTAAACAGCTAATGCAAACGCCACCTGGGTGGCTAGATACGACATTCGATTATATTAACTATACACAATTACCTTACTATAACGATATTACATGGTACATACAGTTCGGGTTTGCCCCATGCGCTTATGTCAGTTCTTTTCGATCTCAAAAGTTTTCCTCTAGTTGCTGGTCACACTGTCCGGTCGTGATTTCCTCCCTACTGTTTTGCTCCCAGTTGTTGGGCACTAGGTTCTGTTGAACCCATCTACGGAAGTATCCGATGTAGGGTTCAGCAATGTACGGCTCCACAACTTCGTTGGTGCCGGTATTGGTTTCCCAAGCGCCTGATTCGGCTAGTTCGGGCGGGTAGTCTGGCATCGACGATTTCTGTAATCTGTCGGGAGATCGCCACTTGATGTCTTGAAACATCTTAGTAAATTCGTCGTGCCACTCAACAGTATTGTCCTGTCCAACGTCCCAATGTGGAGAAGGCGGGGCAACAATTGCTCGGGCTCCATCATGAAGTAGGTAGTCGAATGAGCATATATAACGGCGCACTCGACGCATGACTTTGCTGGGCGTGTCCAGCAAACGACCTTCGTGCGGCTTCGGTCGTAGGGCCGCTTTATATCCGCCGAGGATCATGATTGTCTTGGTTTGCGGCGTCGCGATGCACGTCGCCAGCCGAACCAAGAATTGCATGGTGGCTCCTGGCCATGCCAGGGCGAACCACCCTTTCGATGCGGCCATGTTGACCAAAGGCGCCGCTAATGAGTCGCCCAAAATCAAGACCGTTGGCCAAGAGGCGACGTTATGTCGGAGGAAGGTTCGAACTTCCTCCAATAGACGACCCATGACATTGTAACAGGGTCGCGGTCGTTTACCGAACTTTATGTCCTCCGGCCCTAGGCCGATTCCCCAAAATGAATCAGATCTATTTGCCTCGAGCAATTGGGCAAATCCGGTGGCTAGCAGGGCGTCCCTGAAGCGGGGAATTTTGAATTTTTCCAGCAGCACCGTCCGCATGAGGTGAGGGAGTACTGGGCGGAGGCGCTCGGTTGTTTCGGGGTCGAGGAACTTTTGTTTGTTTCGTCGGGAGATGGCCTTGACGTCTCGAGCTCCCAGTTTCAGGTCTGAAATGTCTTGTTTTGCTTGCTCCTCGTCGAATAAATAGGTGACGAGGAGCTGGTAGCCTTGCTCCGTCGAGGCGTATTCGATGGGGTATTGGGTGACGGTTTGGCCTAACGGAGCCATGTTGGAGAGTTCTGGCCAATGTGTACCTTTGGACAGGAACGTTTCCATCGGCGCATCATAATTGATAGTGTAGTACGGCACTCGAGGTTGTGGAAATTGTTCCATGTCGTCGAGTCCTTTGAATTGGTGATTCCTGCAATAGTATTCATCGCCATTAGTGGCGGCTCCTGAGGGAGTTTGGTGGCGGGAGCTCGAGTTTTCTAGGGAGTTTCTTGAGTGATTTAAACGTTACAACCGTCGCTCGCGAGGCGGTTGTCTCGGAGGTCGGACCACTTCTAGTCCGATATCTTCAGGTCGTAATTGTCTTTGTTCACTGTCTTCGTCGGGTTCCAAGTCCGGATGTGCGGATAACATGTCCTCGATGTCCTGTTCATCAAAGATGTCCCTAAAAGGTTCAAACATGTCGTGCCGTGCACGAGCACTACCAGATGGATAATCCATCGGCATAACAGGGTCACGATGTCGAGTCGGTGGAGCGAGGGGTATAGTCCGTCGAGCTGGTGTCGTAATTTTGGGTTCCAATCGTCGGGTGTCCAAACGTGGTATTATGACCCGAGCTTCTTCTCCGTGGGGTAAATAGTCTTCATACCAGCGATAACGGTCCCTGGCTTGTCTATGTGGTTGTCGGCGAACGGGTTGAGGGGGTTCTTCCCTTTCTTTAACCTCGGGTGCAAAGGGTCCCATCTCAGGAGATCCCTCGCTCTCCTCTGTTGGAGGATCGAGTTCAAAGTGGGGCCTTCGCCGGGGTCCCGGTAAAAGTTGACTAAGAGGTACCTCGTCCTCTTCGTCTTCCCAACTAACTTGTGATTGGGCTCTAGCTGGGGTTTGTCGGCGTGGTTTGGCGCGTGATGGTCGAGTTAGGACTCCCTTGAGGGTGGAGGGAGCGCTACGCGGCGGCGCTCTTCCCTTCCTCCCGGTAGAGG
>JASANE010005672.1:0-32538 GCA_030248225.1 Trileptium ribeirensis | reverse complement strand
ATGCTTTTTAGAATGAACTCAAATTTTGTGCAGTCAAAAGCTCCAGTAATGTATTGGATTACACAAGTGAAACGATTTGACTTCAAAGCGACCTATTTTAAACGTGATAAACATAACAGGCCTTATGGCGTTTATTGCTATCTTCGGCTTTACATGAACTGTCGACTTTATTGCAAGCTGAATGTGTCTAATCAACTCAAACTATGAACATAAAATTGCCCGATTAGAGAAGAATATATTGTAATAGAAGTCATCTCAAAATGAACATCTCACACACCGTATTCGCTAAGTTAAATGTGTTTTTAACTTTTACAAATTGTGTTTTCTTAACAAGAATTTTCGTAATATTCGGAAAAAATAATTACAAAAACAGAATGGACAACTTCGCGGCAACATTTTACTAAATGGCGATCTCCAGAATCTAGCAGCACAAATATTTTTGCATTTTGTAAACTGTGCCAAATCTGCTGGAATGACATTTTGCTGTCAACGCGTAATACACACAATTTATTTGTAACACGTCAGGCCTTCCGTGTAATTTGCATTGCAATTATAGTCTTCTGTTTAAAATTATACTTGCTAATTGACATTCAGAACGTTGGATTAGCGCAAACGTCAGCAAGTTGTTTCTACGTTTATTCGTTGACGTTCATATAATCTGACGTTCAATTGAGGGATCAAAATGTCTGCACAATTTGCGTTAAGATTATCAGAATCCAGAAGGTATGGAACTACGCTACCCCGTAACGGCTAATCATATGCAAGCAATACGTATTATGTAGTTATTACTTCGTTCAGTTACGTCTGGTGCTGCGATTAGCCGTTACGGGGTAGCGTAATTCCATACCTTCTGGATTCCTAATAACTTGAACGCAAATTGTGCAATACATTTTGATCCCTCAATTGAACGTCAGCCCACAATTATATGTAACGTCAACGAATAAAGGTAGAAACAACTTGCTGACGTTTGCGCTAATCCAACGTTCTGAATGTCAATTAGCAAGTATAATTTTAAACAGAAGACTATAATTGCAATGCAAATTACACGGAAGGCCTAACGTGTTACAAATAAATTGTGTGTATTACGCGTTGACAGCAAAAAGTCATTCCAGCAGATTTGGCACAGTTTACAAAATGCAAAAATATTTGTGCTGCTAGATTCTGGAGATCGCCATTTAGTAAAATGTTGCCGCGAAGTTGTCCATTCTGTTTTTGTAATTATTTTTTCCGAATATTACGAAAATTCTTGTTAAGAAAACACAATTTGTAAAAGTTAAAAACACATTTAACTTAGCGAATACGGTGTGTGAGATGTTCATTTTGAGATGACTTCTATTACAATATATTCTTCTCTAATTGGTACTTTATGTTCATAGTTTGAGTTGATTAGACACAGTCAGCTTGCAATAAAGTGGACAGTTCATGTAAAGCCGAAGATAGCAATAAACGCCATAAGGTATGTTATGTTTATCACGTTTAAAATAGGTCGCTTTGAAGTCAAATCGTTTCACTTGTGTAATCCAATACATTACTGGAGCTTTTGACTGCACAAAATTTGAGTTCATTCTAAAAAGCATGGATGAATTTGGTATTCCAAATTTCATCAAAACTTGGATTCATAAATTATTGAGGATGAGAGTTATTGTAGCTGAAAAGGGACAAGCCAGACTGGCGGTCAGAGCGAACAGGGGATTTCCGCAAGGAGGTGTTCTTTCCCCCGTGCTCTGGTGATCTAGTGATAAATGATATTATTAACAGACTTAATGTTAACAGGGTGTTGTGTGTAGGATATTCTGATGATCTAGTCCTTCTGACATCTTCAAGATGTCTAAGAACTACTTGCAACAGACTTCAGCGGTCTCTGGATGAGCTCATGCGTGGTGCTGTCCTAGAGGCCTTTCTGTCAATGCACAAAAGTGTAAGGGTGTAATTTTTACAAGGAAAAGAAGTTGGACGGCCTAACGGATATACGCATTGGAGGCGCAGTTATTCCGTTCGGTGATAAGGTTAAATATCTTGGCCTATGATTAGACCATCGTCTAACTTGGAAGACTCATATTGAAGAAGCACGGGTTAAGTCCTTTAGAATTCTCTTTGCTCTTAAGAGGTTTATTGGAAGTAACTGGGGTCTTCGTCCTCAAGTTATATACTTCCTTTATAGAACAGTTGTTCTCCCAACACTCCTTTATGGGGTAATTTGTGGGTGGCATAGGATTGAACTGGTTACTTATCGAAAAATGTTAGAAAAGGTTCAAGGTATGACTTGTCGTATGATAACTGGTGTTTTTAGATCTACACCGGTGTGCGGCATTGAGACAATTTTATGTATACCGCCTATTGATATCTTAATCAAAGAAAGTGCGGTTAAAGAATACATAAGGCCTAAGAACCTAGGTCTTTGGCAAAGCAATCATGCATTGGGCTCATCTGCTCATATGCATATGCTGAGCAAGAATGTTGGAGGCTTATTGAACCTACCATGTGATATTATTAGCTCTATAAGACATAAACAGAATTGGAGTTGTAATGACTGGGCTAATATTAGGCAAGATGACTTTGACTTGCTATGTTATACGGATGGGGTCGGTCATTGAGAATGGTCTCAGGTGATATGGTGCAGGTATATATATACCGGGTAAAGTAAGGGAATCATTCCCCCTGGGTTGCCTGACTACTGTGTTTCAGGCAGAGGTGCTGGCCATCGAAAGATGTGCCATGATAACAGTGTGAGTTTATCGGCCTTCTCCGCGGCACGTTTCTTACCAAAACGTAACCGACATCTCCAATGGTGGCCAGAGGGATAAGGGTTAAAAATGAGAGCGAGTTGCGTCAGTTACCCCAAAACATAGTAAAATCAAGAATAAGGGTAAAGGAGCCACCAAAGCGGATGGACCGGTCTACCAGCGGTCGGAGATACCCTTTATCACGGGATGAGAGTTGCGCGAGTTCCCAGCGGTAGACATGTCATTGTCCCGGGCAGGGATATCAAGGTTTAGGTCAATTTATGGTGCTTGATTGTGAACTAAGCTGAATAGGCCGTGTGAACATATATAAACTAAAATAAATCACAGTTCAACCAATTCCAGTTGATTACCAATGATGCCTTGCAATCCAAACAGACTTAGACCGTTGGTTGCACTAAAAAGTAAGTTGCTATGGGATAAAAATTGTGAGTTTAGGTAAGGATAGGATTGGTGCGTTCGGCACCCTTTTAGGTGTGACCTTTTCAAAATTAAGCTAAGACTAAATTGGATTTTGGTTCCCAGGACTGCATACCGTGCTAATACTGACTATACCCTGGCGAGTCCGGAGAACATGCCGTGGGTAACGAATTTATAGTAAAAATGCTTACATAGAACTGATAAATTTCAAAATCGAATTTTAACTAACGTTATCGAACGTCAGTACTTGACTCCTAGACGGCTACCTGGCTAGTCCGAATGACAGGCCATGGTGCACTAATAAAACTTGAAAAAGAATGAATCATGACACTAAGTAAAACTTTATAAAAGTTTGAATTGTAAAAAAAAACAAATAAATTTACGACCTGGTTAAAAAAATTGTAAAAGGAAATTGTAAAGTTGAAATAGAAAGACGAGAAAACAACATTACAATATTGCGAATTAAAATGATAATTTACTTAGAGATTTCTTAGATAATTTGACATGATAAGTTCTCACTGCCCGTGTAAGCCAGCTCACCCCTAAGTTTAAAATTTACCATAACGTGCCCGAGGTCGCAGGTTCTGGATGCAGCATGTAAAAGTTTTAGGCAAAAATGCCACTACGGCGACGAGTCCGTGTAACGGTCCCGTAGTGCGTTGTAAAAAGAATTTGAATGAGTTTTAGCATAAATTTTGAAAAACAAGGTTAGAAAATTTGAATTAATAACTTTTACCATAGGTGATCAACTAAGAGTAAGTTTGAACTATATTAGTTCTGAAGGCATCCAAGCTCTGTCTCAGCTCGACAAGCGGCCAGAGTGGAGACAAAGACTGGAGCTATGAGGGATTTCTCATAGAATTGTTAGCTTGTCCTGCAATACTGGAAAATTCTTCTACCCAGAACGACCAATTTATGCATAAAACAAAGACTTGGGTTTTACCTTTAGAGATCGTAATATTAATGTCGAAAGATTGCACCAGAACGCTAGAGCTAGAAATATTTACAGGTCGTCTGAAAATAGATAAAGAAAACCAGCACATAATACAATGAATCTAACGGTCCATTGGGACAGACGCCTTCACTAACCATTTAGCCACCATTACCAGGTAAATGCCAAGTGAGCGAGTGCTAATAAAAATAAGGTGTAGTTTTGCCCACCTGAGTATTACAAAGGATAGCGCCTGCGTTGGTGACCTGCACTATCCGTCAACTGGAAGTAACATCTAGTAAACTACAAGTAAAAATGAAAAAAAAAACAACACCGTCAGCTCCTGCTGGCCAAGTGACGCGCACAGCCGTATAGTAGAAAATTTTCAGCTAACTTCGGGTAATAATCCGACGGTGGTTACATAGCTTATAGCGTAATCGCGTATGCTGATACTCTTAAAATTCAAAAACTTGGCCTCGAGATTATTTTCATAAATGCAATGAATGGAGAAACATTTTGGCGAAACATAATTTATCGTACATACAGTCACGGGTAGAATTAACATCAGAAACACATGAAAGTGCGCTTAAATTCATTTAAGTGTATGTGCGTGTAAACGAGAATGCGTACGCTTGCGTTTAAATTTGCGTGCGTGTACGTTTACCAGATTACACGAGTGTGCTCTTAACCGCTTATCCGTGTGTCTGCGTTTACACAAATTTCCGTGCATGTATATTTGCTTATGTGCGCGTGTACGTGTTCAGTGCTTTGTCCGTGGCTTATTGTTTAGAGGTATATTTTATTTAACCAAACACAATATTAAAAATGTATGTAATTTGTTGACAAAAACATGCATCCTGCTCATAAGTTGCTGCGGTAGGTGAGGTATTATTGTAGATACATGGTTAGGTATTATATTATATATACATAACTAGTGTTAAACAACACGTCCCTTGATTGTAACTGGTATTAAATGTTTATTTTCACAACGTGACTCATGATACTAGAAGTGAGACGGGGTTGAAATTTTTCGGCAGGGCCTGTTGGAAGTCGCGGTCGGCCCAGCCCGGAGTTGTGACATTCTGGCCAAGTCCGTTGGAAATCTAGGTCGGACCGGCTCGGAGCTGCAAATTATCGGCTCAACCCGGCCGGGCCCATTTGTAGTCGTTTTGTCGACCCGCTTGATATTATAAAGGATACAGGTCGTTATTTTATGCTTTAACTCTTGACCGAGGAGAAATCAGAATGGCAGGAAAGAAATGAAAAATTGCTTGCAGGCTCTCCCGGGGTCAAACTCCAAAGCCGGACAGACAACAGAGGCAGGTAGGGATGGACATTCTGCGGAGGGGCGAGAGCCACCGAAGTAGGGTTCTATAACAGTGACTTTTCTATTCAGGACAAAATATTTCTCCGAGTTCTTAACCATCCTAAGCCCGCATACACCTACCGATCCCGTCTACTGCTTCCTCCTTCATCCATCGTCCACGAGCGAGACCACGCGAGCCGAAACATATCGCTAAACAAAATCACATTGGTTCGCCGTACAAATTTAGCGTCGGAACAGGACAGTCAGTAAAGTCGTTCGGACTCCGCGCTGCAGAAGTCAAACTGATCCACCGGATTTCAGTCGGGGGAGTTAATCCCGACTATCGGTTTCTTTGATTCCGGTCTTCGACCAATCAGAGGCCGTTTAATTGAGACCGGCTCGATTTAGCCAATTAGATTTTAAAAATAAAACTGCTACCGTAAACCTGCGGCGGTCCCAAACCAAAGGAAAGTCCTTAGATTTTTTGGATCTAGGGTAGTTAGTACGTTCGTTAAATTTTACGAGCGTCGTCTACGGGGGACCAAACTTTGCCAACCCGTCACTCGCGCTGATCTTTGGTCAACAAAATTGTCAATTTTAGATTTGTGCCTATTTTTCAGTTACCTAAATTCACTAAATGCTGATCTAATCAGAAACCCCCATTTTGTTTACGTCTACTCTTATAATTAATCCCACATTATAAAATTAACAGTAACTTTACTAAAATTATTAATATTACTAAAAGTGTACTTAATATATAAATAGTTTAAGTGTTACCTATAATATACTGGTTTATTTTATAATTAAAGAATTTATAAGGATATCTATATGTAAAGATGTATTAATTTATTATATAACATTTACTAATATATAAATAACTTTTATCTTAATATTAAATTTATAATTACAATATTTACTTAATAAATAATAAACGATATTTTAATATTATAGTTGTAATTACACTTACTATATTTACTTAGTATATTTATTAACTATTATTTAATATTAAAATATTGATATATTTATTAAGCAAATAATATGTAACTAAAGTGTTATATTGTTAGATTATTAATATATTAATTAATATTGAAATAGTAAATATTGAAATTGTAAATTTAATATTAAAATATTGGTTATTTATATACTTAGTAAATACTATATTATTTAACTAATCGGCAGTGGAACTACATTTGTGAGCGGAGCTTGGGCTGTGGCATTACGAATGTACTCAATTTTATGTTTTTCAAATAACTACATTGCATAGGGCTTTATCATTGGTAAACATATTATATTTGAATTCTTCGACCCAAAAAACCTATAATGGTTTGATCGAAACGATTCTATTTCAATAAATAATACAAATATTGCAAAATTCTCTATTTTAGCTGCTTAAGCTTAACTAATTAGCTAATTACTAATTAACCACTCAAAATTTTTTAATCCCAAATATCAGGTGCACACTCTGACATGATAGGCTTTCAAACAAAAAAAGTTTTTTAAAATCGGTTCAGTGGAGATCCGTCGGACCGAACGAACGAACGGACGGACATCGACCTTTTTACTCCCAGACAGAAAATAAAAACGCTTCGCTCGGCTTCGCCGAGCTCCGCTCAATTATAAAATAAAACAATATTTAGGTACCACTTAAATTTATTATTTATATATTAAATATATATCAGAATATATATTTATAGTTACACAATATATAAATATATAATATACTTTCCTCATACTTACATATGGGGCTGGTCCCACGGTACCAGGTAAACATGGTACGTGTTTCCGAAAAACAAACAATGGAAGGGGTTCTTAACTAATCCAAGGAGGTAATTGAGGCGTGGGTCTCGGAATCCGACTCGGCTCCTCAAGCCGATCATTTTGATACCCTATACCATGGGGCAAGACAAGAAGGGGAAACCAGGCTCTCACATGAGCTCATCCAGGTTTGAGGCAGTAAAATCGAAGGATTGAGGGGCCCAAACATGCTGGGATTGTCTTCTGGGAAACAGCGAGTGACATTTTTGGATCCGGTTCAATGTGGGGAACACGACGTATACCATGTGACATACCCATCGGAAAAAGTTTTAGTAATTTTCATGGGGTTACTTAACCTGAGGCGGGCACAGCTGATTTATACCGGGCTCAAACTAAACCCTAGTGTCCAGGGAATCTTATTATAATTTTTACATCGATTAATGTTAAGTAACTAATATATAAGATAGTTATTTTTTCTAACTCTCATCCAAATGTTCAAATTTTGAGGTAAGACTCTGTTATTGCATAATAAGTCTGTGATTTTTGAGCGGAGTTGTACGGGACGGGGCGATTGGAAAGATCGAAAGTTTTGTGCTAAGTCTAACCTGTTCGGGATTTATGGAGGGATGAAGGATTCGTAATTGACACTTCAAAAGTCATTTTGTTTACTGAAATTTTTTCCCCAGTAAAAATGAATTCTGGTGAGTTTGACAATATTGTATCTCGTACTTATATATTTCATATTTTGTGAAATTTGCTGTTTGCTGCGTGGAGAATAGCCTCAACTTAATGTGCTTTTTCACTGGTTTGGGCGATCGTGATGGGTTCCCCAGAGTAATAATTTTCCTCGCAACTACCCTAAACACACATTTTCTTTGTCATCAGTACCGTCTTGCCAATATTTTCACAGTGATTACAAATTGGAAGGTAAAGAGATACAAATGGAAATCGCGGGGCGGAACTGATAGGATATCACCAGGTACCTCACTAAGCCCGGCCAGCAGTATATTTATTTACATAAGAATATACCTTTACAACATTTCATAACTATTACAGGTACATATCAAAATACGATACAACGGATAAGGGCGATGAGTCGTGACCGGTAAGATACCAGCAGGCATCCTACCAGACCTGGCCCACCAGAAACATTAATTATACGCTAACCATTAATGTAGCGAACAAATAAGCAAGTTGCACATGACCAACACATATGTCACGAACAATCATGAAGGCATTTACAAACGATACAATAAAGGTACAAGTCAAATAGTTCGCATACTCTTTGTACAGTTACCATATAGACACAAACCATGTATGTATATAAATCAAGTATTCGACCATTGTGTATATAATTACAATAGGTAATACAATTATATCTACAAATTTTACAATTACAACGATAGGCCATACAATTGCGATTGACGATACTTTTATAGTCTGGTTAAATGACAGTAAACGCAAATAATGCCCACTTCCTCAAAGATATAAGCACTAGATCAATTCATACTCGATCAGATACACATATACTCGCTCCATGGTGGAACCTTGAATTTTGTTCAAGACCATAGGTTTTGCTCTAATCTCTATAACGGACTTAGGGTTCAGTAATGTTGCTTATTACACTGTGTTAAGGATTAAGCTATCGCGTAACGATCGAGAATGGATCCGTTACACAAGCTACATAAAGATATAAATTAAACGTGACATGAGCGCGACAAAAATTCTTAAAACGAACCCAAAGTTATTGAATTGTGTAGAAAGAATTCCATCGCTGTCTAGGTGTGAAAACTAATCGAAACTTTTCAGCCATCCGGTCCGATTGGAAATCCGCAATATTTCCGCGCGACCGTTTGTAATCGGGTGTCGGCCCGCAAGATCCGGGCCGCCGGTCGAAATTGCCACCTCTCTGATACAGAAAATTGAATGTAAATTTTGGAAAGTTGTTACTTCGAAGAAATTTATCGAAGTAATTTGCGTTTCCTCACATATTGGGCTGCAAACGGCTTTTGGAAAAACTATTCTCACATGCAGGTATCAAAAATTAAAATCGTATTCAAAAGAACTCAGAAATTGCTATAAACACATTGCTCACACTTGTTCTATTTTGAAAAACATTACTATTCATAATTAATTTTACGTACAGATACAATCAAAATTAAGTGCTCAATCGAAGAAGTTTCGTTTAAACGGAGGTCGATCGGTAGCGATTAATTTGGCGAATTTCGATTGTGTTTAAATAGAAAAATTAATAAAACATGTTACTTTAATTTAACGAATTTCATTTAAAAGGAGATCGTTCAATTTCGTCTGGGTTCAATTTTGTTTGGTCTTAATTCTGTTTGTATCCGTATCGGAATTGTTAATTAGAAAAATTAATAAAACATGTTACTTTGCGGTTAATTTAACGAATTTCATTTAAAAAGAGATCGTTCAATTTCGTCTGGGTTCAATTTTGTTTGCGCTTAATTCTGTTTGTATCCGTATCGGAATTGTTACATTTTTGCATAAAACCATAGTTCGTTTTTCAGATTTGGAACTGGTCAATAAAACTAGTATCATCAGTGCCGAGATGGAACGTTTAGTTGCTGCGTTGCCCAGTAGTGATTCAGGGGAAGCGATGCACAACCAAACGCATATTTTCGACATGATTATTGATGCTGGTCGACAAATTGCTGATATGTTCCAAGAATCTATGGCTCCATGTGCTGCGCCCTCAACAAACAGGAATCTGGAGTAGAAGTCTCGAGTAACCCAGTAGGGTTACTACAATCTCGGATTCACCTCAGAGATCTGGAAATCGATGATTAAGATATAACACGCCATTTGAGTTTAACAGTGTTGAGTCTCATAGTGGAATATTTTCGACCTGGATTGCGAAGTTGTGTCAATCTCATCAAAAATTCTTATTTTCATAAATGATGAAAACTGTATGTTAACTATGTTTCTTCTCTCTGTGAAGAACCTACTGGTGATGTGTGTAGCGAAAGACAGTTATTAAAAACTTTTATTATATTTGTTATTAATGTCAAGTCTGTGAACAATAATTTGGAATGAAATTTCAGTATTTTGCGGTCACGTGATCATCACCATCCGGAACACAGCTACAATTTTTGTTACTACAGCATTGTAAACGATAGCGTAGACAATTAATTGTCTTTACACATAATGTGTGCAGATTCATAGGCCATGTAATATATGGCCTTTATCGTCCTTGATATGAGCAAAGCCCCTTATATATAATATTAACAATAATTGGATTCTAGGACTACAAAGGGCCGTTGTCACAATATCTATAATTTGAGCTAATGCCCGTACCGCTGCGTAATAACGTAGTCAATATATATAGCTTAAATTGCAAGGGCCTCATGTTCATGTTATTGAAAGCAAGGACTCTTAATGATAAAGGCATATGCTTTCTATATAAATTTACCATAGACCTGGTCTGAGCAAAGGCCACTAGCACTAAGAGCATTTGCAATCTGCTGTTGGCGTTGGCAGCAGTTAAGTAAATGCCCTTATTTGTTTGCTTGATGTAAAAATGATTATTAAGGAGCACCTGATTCGGGATATTACGTTTTGTCGTAGTGCTGCTCTCCGACAGCTTCGACATCAATCTTACTGTCAATCGCCTGCCTTATTGCTCTGGCTTTTAGTATTGCAACTTGTTTGTAACTGCTGCTAAGACTAGATGGGACGGCGCAATAATATAATAATAACCTATACCAACATAACTCTCAAATGTCAAATAGTATAGTAGAAATAATTATATTTCGTGTTCACAGTCCAATAGGTTACTGGACAAAAGAGTTAAACTACTATAAAATTTGCGGAAATAAAAATTTATCAATTCCCACAAATTTCGTAGATCTAAAGCTGTTTTTTAATCTAAACAACTTGACCAAAAAACTTTAACGCTAGTAATCGCAGTCCGAAGAACCAGTAAGGTATATCCTATTTAGCCTGGTGAGCCTCTATTGGCGTATGAACTTTTGATATGACCATATAATTTTTCAAGCATTATAAAACCCCAGTATTTATTCAAAACTGACAAAACCGTGATTGGCTTTGTAAAATATACATTCTAAGCATATTTAGTATTTCAGTTCTTCATTGGAATATTCTAAAACCCGAATTCGAAGCGTTGTGACTAAATTGGCACAATGCTTTATGAAAAGTATTTTTCAGAGTTAGTAGTAGCGATATTGGTAAATAGTATTAATGTTCTTACATAAATATAATCTATAAATTAATCAGTGATAACGTGCAAAGAAATAGCGGTTTGTTATCGATGAATATGCATGGGTATTCTGGAAAAAATCATATTGGCCAGGGGTAGTGTCCGACAAAATCGATTTTAGGCACTCAATGCAGTATCGAAATGCGATTTTAGCATACTTCTTTGGGGATGACAATTATGCGTATGTTAATCCCAAAAATTTGACACCATTCAGCAGCATACACAGCACCGTGGACAAGCAAACCAGCAAGCCGTTTGTCAGAGCCATAGAACACTGTATTTATTATTCTACAGACAGCGGAAATTCTCCCGCTGTAAAAAACATACGTACCGACTTTACCGTGAATTTTGCACGGAGTAAAACGCTCAGCCCGATTCGTACTCTACGTATAGCCGGGTTGTCTCTGATAAGAAGATATCAATTAGCATGTCATAAGGATAAAGCTAGATCTTCGGCTGACTTTCACTGCTTCGCGTTGGATTTGCAAGCGTTTCTTTATGTTCCTTCTGCAAACATTTCTAGCCTTTTCTATAAATGAGAACTCAATAGTTATAATTTTACTGTTTGCGATTTAGCTACGAATAACGACTAGTGCTATTTGTGGACCGAATCAGATGGAAATCGCGGTGCTATCGAAATTGGAACTTGTCTTTTAAGGTACTTTGGTTCGCTACCGGCTGGTGTAAAAGATGTATTCACGTTTTCTGATACTGGCGCGGTCAGAACCGCAATCAGGACATTTTAGGTATTCGCAGCCCATCAACAAACTGACCTAAGACAATTTGCCATACGTTTCTTGCTCAGGTCATACACATATGGAATGCTATGTAAAACGCCTAGCTGTTCGTGTTTCGGAAATGAGCCAAATGTCCCCTTTTCGCAAATAAAACATGTCCGTGTTTCAAAAAATTCGCCGGACGTTATTGAGCATAACACGGATTGCATATCGGAATTCATTAAATTTCGAATTCCTAAGCCTAGGACAAGAATGTCGTTAAATGTGTATCCAGCGGATGTTAACACACTTCCAATAGTACTGCAAAGAAGAAAGACTGGCTAAAACTGTGTCACGATCATATCATCCCCGAAATTTACTGGAGTTATTTTGAGGGATAAAACAACTGAAACCGAGCGATGTCAATTCAACGAGTTGGAAGATGGTGTTGCGAATAATGACGACTGGGAGTGCGGTAGCGAAATACCGTGGGATGATGATAATGCTCAGTTATGAGTAAAAATAGCTCGTTATCGACCTTTCTACGAAAGCATCCCATCTAGCAGGGGGATGCTGCAATAGATAAAAACAGGGATGAGGGATTTTAACTTTCGGCACAAAATTGCTGTATTTTTGTACTTTTCGATTAGAATACGATTTATGCATTTTATATAATCAATCGCATTAGAGTTGAGTTTATTTGATATGATGTCTTATTTTTATACATCATTTAAAAGCCGATGCCAAAAAACTTAAATTTTTAGTAGCTATGTATCCCTTCAGTAATTACAGCAAGCAGCAGTGTTATCGTTGTCAGCCGTTTGCACTGCTCCACTGTGTGGGTGATGTCATAAATCATACGAAGATTTTTCAGTACATCTCCGTTGTTTGGAAATGGAGTTAAGCTATTTTGGCATTGGGCCGACGATATAATCAAGAAACGTTTCATTAAATCTCACTTTAGTCGCTCACTCGTCGTATGTTACGCCACAAATATTCATTCAAAGGCGTACATATACTCAAGAAACATTGTTTCCTTAAAGCTCAGATACGTAATGTATCGTAACATAGAGCTAATAGTAATTGCGCAGTTTAGTGCGCACATGCAGTCTTTGAAGGATAACTAAAGTTTGAACTTTTAGGATACGTTATGTATATACATATTTTATTACACTCTAGAGTTATTAAATCGTTTTTATTAAATTAAATATATTAAATGGCTAGTAGTCATTGGCGCATACTACCAGCTGCATTAAAATAGTATGGCAACTCAAATATATATTTCATTATATCCAGACACCAGGTTTACCGAAATATCCAGAACTGTACTGTAGATATATAGACATGTACATCCGGTATATATATTAAAAGTATTATTGTCAGTTACGTATGAGCGAATTTTGATATTTAAATTTATATAAATACTTGCTCAATGGGTTTATTATATCTAATTTGAGAAGATATTCTGGACTAGACTGATCTGGTCCGACAATTATAACACCACAAATTTTATTTTAGCAGAAAGATGAAATTTTTTACGAGCTGTATAAGTATTCCAGGCATATTTTAGCTTTATTTGGGTTGCATCGTGCTTACAGAAACGTTATCCTGGGCATATGGGATTACAAAATTTACTCTGAGTGCCGTATTCAAGTTGGGATAAGCTTCAAATGTTCAGTATATACTACTAGATTTGTATGCAATATATTTTGGAAATTTTTCTTGCAGTTTCAAAAACATACTTAAACAGATTTCGGTGATTGGATTGTAACTAGACGCGAAGGATTTGGTAACCCAATGCCATATAGTTAAGACTATCGCACACATAGGACCAAGCTTTAAAAATCTGAAAGAACCTTATAAGACACCAGTGCTACAATAGAACCTTAGCCGCTTAACAAATTGCTTATTCGTAAAGTTCTTTAAGTTTTTCAAAAAAACCAAAGTTGGAATTTCAGAGAACGGAAGTCATGCAACTTTTGGCGGAAACTTGTGTAGGTAAATTGAGGGTTATGGGATAGCATTATGGAAGCCTTCATTACCACGGTCCGCAGTTGCGAGAATCTATTACAAATATACATGTAATTATATAAAAATCGGCGTGCAATATGTTACAGTCAGCGTGCATATGTACTGGACTATCGATACGAGAAACGAAAGATTTCATCTGGGAGTGATATATCTACAAAGTGTACCATATTTTGATCATTTAAAGCATTAGAAGTTGATACATTCGTTTCGTACGACTATACAACAACATTCGTAGTACTAGTGCTAGCTTACGATATCAGCCGGCTTGTTCAGACCGTAGCACCTTTTAAATGAAGCTGAATAAACCAAACATAATTTACGGACGTGTTCTTTTTTGTAACTGACAGCTAAAGGCTACCAGCCTCTGACTGATAATTTTAACGTATTTGTCACAACAACATAATTCGTGCTACGGTGAGTTTGTATGAGGACCTTGCTAGCCGCACTCAGTTTTGATCATATATGTTGCATTGGGTCGAGACGGATCGGACATGTTCGCTGATTTCCTCAGAGATGGTGAAAAGTGTAGTATTCTTGAACTTTCCATCAACTATTCGTAGTATTAAAATTTAGTCAGTAAGTGCCGTCTCGTAAGAGTTAGAAGTTGCCTGCGTCGTCTTCCGAAAATAGTTAACAAGCGGAAGCTAAACTCTTCCACATACAATCTTTGTTTCGAGTTGATATCAAAGCAATATTTAACAATTTCGTCAGTTGATATTGGACAAATTTTTTTCGATCATAAATTTCGAAAAATATTGTGCCAATGATGGAACGCGTTTTATGAAGGGGGTACGCAGTAGGAGTCGCAGTTGGCCAATAAGGGTCGTCCTTTTGGTTCTTTTCCATGTGCCCCGTGCCCGCGTTTGCCCCAAAATGGTTAGAATCGGCCTGGGGGAAATAATGGAAAATTTCCTCTTTCCCTTAGTCCTGAAGTTGGGTAATAGCAATAGGTTAATTTGAAGCTGGGTTCGCTTGACCTGTCTGCTGGTCCGGACAGAACTAATCTATTTGTTACACGGTATTTCTGGGAACAAAATCGCTAGTGTTAATCTTTGCATAATTTTCACTGAGAAAAAGAAATAATACCATTCCGCTGGCATCATTTTTACTGCAAGTATAAATTAAATTACACTAGCGTATTACTCAAAAAGCGTCAGTTAGGTAATTTTCCCTATGATTAAAAATGTAGATATAGATATTCCGCTGCGGCTGTTGGATTGTCAAGATCGCTTGAGTTTTATTTTGGTCAAAGACGTAGTAGTTTAAGATTTTAACGCAAGAACGTGCTGTTGAAAATAGAGAAATATGTTTAGCTGTTGAGGGTATAAAGATCATACATGCGGACGCATTGTTCCAAGGTGGGTTACCTCTGAGGCCTCGGACCGCCCTCCCTCGAGGCCCTGGTCTACCGCCCTAATGACGCCGCCCTACCTCCCACTTAGGCTGCGCGCTCCCTCGCGCGCGTAACGCACGTGCAAAATCAGGGTGCGATTGACCAAAATGAGTGTGCGACAAGCGCGTGAATAGTGGCGCTTAGACAAAACATCTGCAAATGAATAATAGAGTTCACTGTAAAACTTTTGATATTTTTATCTAGATCATGTTTTCTATATACTTGTTTATTTTAAGTCGTGTAATATGTACATTTGTGTTAATGATTATATACATACATTAACAAACATGCATCTGTGATTTAAGTACATATTTTCTGAATTAGATATAACTATCGTGAGTGATCGAATGTGAAAAGTGAACAGACTTAATGTGTTTTGTTTTAAACGTACTAGTTTTAATAATTTCAGATAAGTTTTTTATCATTGTCGTGTTTGATAGACGTAAGTGAGGCTAACCATTGTACCTTTTAGGCACGACGGTGAAATGCATGCTTTGCTGTTTTTGTTATATTTACTAAGCTTGATCAATAAGCCTAAGCTAAGTTCCTTATATTAACCTAATATATACTAAGGCTAAGTCTAAGGAATACCTACTCCCGAACCCCAGCAATAAGCTATTTTTTGTAAACGTTAGAACGTTCCACCCCTAAACTGGCATAAGGCAGTTAGGCTTATGATTTTGTATGGTTAATGGAGACATGAGTCAGGTCATATCGGGTAAACCGAATTGCCTCTTGAATGGATCCACCGCTGAACCCAAGCTTGGTCAGACGATCCGAGTAGCGGTCTGTCATAAGCCTGACTCGCACTGCTGAGTCAAAATCGCTGCTAGCGATGGAAAAAATAATTTAATGTCGCGTATTCATTTTTCCTATGCCTGTAGTTTAGTAATTTGCGCAATGAGGTTAGGCTTTGTTCGACGCAGCTGCAGTAAATGAGAATGCTGGTAGCCATGCAATACATTATGATCTTAGTTCAAAACTGAAACAACATAAAATATACTTAGACGCAAATATAGGTATACAAATACATATATAATATCGCACATAGGTGTCCAACTTTCGTCTGCTCACCAGGTACGTGGTACCAACGAGAAGGGATAAGGGAGTTGTATATTCTTGAAATTGTAGAAGGTCATATTTTTTTCAATTTTGCAAATTTGTTTCCGAATTTTCGTCAATTTTTTATAACTATTGCAAAGATTGTTACAAATTTTAGTTCATTTGTTCCAATGTTCCTCAATTTTTGCTATTTTCCTCAATTTCATTTCCAATATTCTTAACGTATTTCAATATCAAAATTTTTCAACATTTTGCGATAATCGTAGATGTATAGCTGTTAAATGTTTGAAAATGTAATCTCTTAATTTTCCCCAAAGTTTGCTGAAGTTCTGTCCTATTTTGCCAATTTGTGCTATTTTTTTCCAATTTTTGCCAGTTTTCTCAAAAATTTTCGCACTCCTTAGAATCGTGGGTCTAGTGCGATATGGCGTGGAAGGAAAGCAAATATAGCTTATGAATGTCTTAAGGTAACTTCTTACGGACACCTACAATACATAGATATGTATTTGTGCATTCAGTTCAGGCTGTAAACCCATTCTCTTGATTGTGGTTATTTTATACGTGGTATTGTTTTAATTCCGAAAAATTTGTAATGCAGTTACTTACGATACATGAATTTTGAAAAGCTACGGTTGTAGTTTGGTAGCTTTGAGTCTAAAAACTGTGGGGTAGGGGTGGCGACTGAATATATATTTCGACTACATGCCGTCCACAATACAAAAGTTGGCTTTGCATGTACAGTAGTAAACTTTTTTGCAACCGAGAATAACAATGTTTTCGCCAGCCAGTTTACATACTAGCTATAAATAATTTTTATTTGCCACGCTGGGGATGATTTACAACTTACATCCTGAATTAATCTACATCTCGAGTATCGATGAACAATTATCGGTCGCAGTAAGGTATCGAACCTCAAACGCTCGTCTGAAAGTCACGTTCACTAACTATTGAGCTATCTCGGAACTATGCTCGGATCCTTAAGGCTTCTCGCAAAGCGAGCGAACAAAAATGCGCATTCAATCGTGCAGTATATATTTGCCGAATTTAGGTAGTACAACACAATCAAACTTGATTTGTTTTTGTGAAACAAGTGTAGAAGTTGAATGGTTAACGATATTTTCTGCAACCACACAAAACATCTATAACTAAAGTTTTTCCTATTTGACTTTCCATATTTGCATTCTGAGCCCATCGTGGAAGTCGGTCGATAAGCTACCAAAAAGCAAGCTATTATTTTACTTTATACGGTGCTGTCCGGTCTTTAATTAAAATCTTTTTACTATATATACTTAAAATATGACCAGGACGCTTGATTGAATGTTACCTTAAATATTCAAATGTGTGTGTTACACGTTAACTCTGGTTCGGTTTAACCCAATGGTCCCAGCTTAACATCTATTCATGCATGGTGTCCATAGGAAAATCTTTAACCCTTAAGTGCATAAGTGGGGTCATTTTCGACCCCACGCTCATTTATATCGGTTATTGCTTTGCTTCAAAAGGAGCTACAGTAATGATCTTTTGTGACGCCTCATGGCTCACGTCTGAGTTAACAAACATAACACTACATCAAAATAACAATATGGAATAAGTGATTTCAAATTTTTACTGCCGTTAATATCAACCTTATGCTTCGTTCACAGAGAACTGTGTGCATTTACTCGGCATCATCAGCATATACACACGTTTGGATGCAAACATTACATTCGATAGTATGTGTACCAGATCGAAGTGACGCTGCTGCATTACGCACTTCCACAAACGTAATGCCCATACGACCCCGGCTATCGAAACCTCAAGGGCGGACCTAATGGGTTCTAGTTTCTATTTTTCCTTTTTGATTCGGGTCAGACCCAAGAAATTACGGAACTTAGCAAGCCGCAGGAGCGCTTCACAGGATGTGTTCTGATCCTGCCGGACGGGTTGCGCACGTAGCCTAAGAGGCACTACCTTTGAGGTCCCCAAGGAGGTCGGCTCCGTCCCCTGCTCACAGGCCACAGAGACCATACCACTATTCCCTATCCTCGTTTAACCGGGAAGTGTATTTGGAGTAGAGTTTTGCTTTCTATTTTCCTGAACGCTTTTAGAATTTATTTAATTTAGCCAGTGGCCCCACTAGAGTCCGACAAATCCCTAGACGGTTAACGTCGGATTCGCGTTTAGTTTCCTATTCTGGGTGTTCAGCGAAAGTTTTAATTTTGGCGGTAACTGTTCTTTATTAGTCGCCCGAGTCGTACTCACACAGTAATATATTTGATGCAATTATGGAATCGGCGAGTCACGCTAAGGTTTGCTTCTTCAATCCGCGTTTCAAACCTGAACGTGGGTCGTCGATAGGGGTGACGGATTTCAAACCCCTTCGAATATCTATCGCTACTAGGGTCAACAAAACACGCGGACTACTTGGGTTGCATTGAGCGTTTAGTGATGAGTCAAAATCGTATATGGATAAGAATATACTGTGCGGGCGAATACAGTAGGTACAATGTCACTAGTATGTACGCTATTAGCTGAATGAGCAGGGCAGCAAACGGGCTGAGTTACGGAGTCATCGCCTTTTTCATGGAACTCTCACAGCTGATTCAAATTACGGTGTAAAGTGCTAAGCCTTTTCCAATGACAGCTGCGCTCACCTTACTCATTAAAAGTGGGTCAAATCAAAAGCAAATACCGGTAGGTAATAGGGAGCGTAAAACGGTTAGTTATCGTGAGAAGCGCCATTCAACTAACAACTCGCTCGGCACTACGATTGCTACTGGATTGTACTCCGACAAAACAACAGGTTCAGGTAAGCGAAATGCGGTAAAATAACGGGTACAAATGAGGCATACGGGTCGAAGCGTACAAAGTGGGATTTGCGGGTCGTGATCTTGCTCATCCTAATCACGGCTATGGTACATCATAAGCGAATATTCGTAAAATTTGGTAAAGTAGCGATTGGATTAACATACGACAAAATATTATAACAAGAGAGTAACAGTACATATCGGTATAACTGTAAGTTTGGGAGGTGATCATCGGTACGACTCTTAATTTTCTCTAGAGCGACAATGGTACGACTGTTCTTTTCCTACTCGCATACATACATACGTACGGTGACCATTAGTATAAGATAATTTTTTCAGCAGGTTGCACAGATACAACTGGTTAATTTTGGTTATAATGCCCTATAAAACCATCCTCAAGCACGGTAACAAAACGATAAATGCTGGCCTTAAATCGACGCTCATTTGTGACCTAAATAACTACAAAAAATGGACTTCTTCGTGTCCATAAGCATGAGCTCAAATAATACTAAAAATGCTCGGGTAGACTTATCTTCTAAATAGCTTATGGGTTCCGGTGAGTTGAGGTTGGGACCAAATTTTCTAACTTTCTAGCTTTTCCTAATCCAATATTATTGCTAAAATTTTATATGTGTTGTGTACATTAACTGTACTTTATCAACACTAGGAAAAATAATATTTTATTTAGTTTGCCAAATTTACACAATTCTGGAAGAAACTGGATCAAATCGGATCCAGGGAAAACAGATAAATTATCGATTCTAAGCGTAATTCGGGGTTCACTCAGGTCCTTTGTTCACACTTGGCTCGGCGGAGCCATATTCTATATTCCTACCAAAAGAGTACAGCGCTACTACGAGCGATAAAGAAGAGAATTCCTAAAATCTAAACTCGGAAGTGTAAATTAGGGCATTTCGCGTCCTAATACGAGGCAATTTAAGTAATGTTTGGTTTAGGATAGTTCGTAGACTTATTTAGCCTATTGCAGAGTTCCAAACGGACTCTTAATACTTTTAGGAAAGGGTTAACGGCGTAGCCTTGGCCTTCAACTTCCACGGCTACAATAAACGTATAAACTAATTCGGTGTTCGGCAGTAATTCTATCAACAGGTACCGCTCTAAACTGGATGCAGATCTAAGGTCTTACAAGTGCATTGTGTACTAAAGGGGTTTGTTCAATTTGGACCAAAAGATAGTACTAATTCGACGGCTTGCTTATCCGGGCAGACAAACGGTTAATAATTTTATTGATGCGTCCTATGACAGGTTTCCTTGGTCTATGACAATAAATGATACGCTTAAACGTGCAAGTAGGCCACTACCGAAGTAATGAGCCGAGTTGGGCATTCGCAATTTCTGCTGGTTCAAACGGGCTAACAAACTTGGCTTGCTTAATTTGATTTTCTGTACGAATTTAATATGTTAATTCAATTCCTCAACGTGGAAATTGTTCTAAAGCGATCGGATCATTCATTATTGCTGCTAGGTAACGGCACTAATGTGGGCCAAGGGACAAGCTTGGGCGAGTCCCTAGTTTACGGCACAATCAATAGATTCTCTGTGTTCAATTAACTGATGCCGAAAAGTGGCTATGCGTTACCATTACAGAAATTTTATGCCAACTTCAGGGCGTAGGGGCAGGGGTTAAGATTGTATTCAGGTACCCAAAAATTTGACTAGAACTAGAAATATGCGTGGCGATGCCTCGTAGGTCATCGGCACTATCCTAAAAGTACTAAAACTAATATTATTTCGTCTTGAAAACGGCTCTCGGAAAGAGCTCTATTCGGTACTAACATTTCGGTTGTGTTATTAGCGGTTCTTACTCGATGAAACGAGTCAGTAAGCGGCGGCCTCGGTTGTCGGGACAATCATAACAAATTTATTCACTGAACTACACTCTGTTTGTATCCTCAGATTGTTCGGGTTCGTAGTTTTCGACCGAGATTTTGAGTCCAACTCGGTAGGGGCTGGGGAAACCTATAATTTTCGATATCTATTTAATTTGCCAGCCACTGTGAAATTTTGCACGGAGGCTGGGCTCGACCTAATTTATCGGTCCTCACAAAAATTGATCCGTCGGGCCCAGTCCCGATAGACCCGATATCGTGTCTAGCGACATTGTCAAGTTTTAGACACAAAAATGTTTGCCACTGCTACTAAATTTAACAGCTCTAGTAAATTTAATATTTTCATTGCAGCAGCCGTATTTCGGGTCTCCGATGGCTTTCCTGCTGCAGAGATGACTATACTCAGAGAAGGGAAAGAAATATAACTGAACTATAAAGCTGAAAGCTTGCAAAATGTGTGTAAAAGCAATACCAAAACCTATCTATGAAATTATATGTACAACTACCTACGGCAAGGAATTCTATGAAATTTGTGCAGACCCGGAGCGGATTTGGGGCTGATCGGGTCCATATTTTCATAGTATTTTGAACGGGCTTCGGCTTTGCCGGGCTTAGTAGCTCAAACGGAAGGCCTAACAGGCCTCTATTTGTACGATAAAAATTATCAAAATTCCTGGAAGGAATTTTGAGTCATGAACATTTAAAGTTTTAGGTAGGGGCGGACCCCTATCTGGACGTCGTGTTTGTGAACCCGAATTGATAATGTTGAATTTTAAAATGTTGTCCGTTAGCGGATACTCCTACGAAGAAACGGCGAGAGTTTCAACAAAACTCCTTGAAGGAATCTTAAAATATTTTCAAATATCATATTTCGGTGGGGCCAAGCCCCTTCAGGATTGTCGGGTTAGGGATTCGGACGCGATATTGGAAAGTTGCTAGATCGGTAACTCGGATCATTGTCGAGAGCCAGGTAAAATTTCAACAAAATTCCAGGGTTAGTTCTCGAGATATACCAAATTTTCACTCAAAGTGGGGTGTCTTGCTCACAGGGCGTTGGGTCGGTATATCTAATTGTGGCTCGACACAAATTCTCAGCTTGTGGACGATGTCTAGAGCACTACCGACATCTTAATAAAGTCTTGACCAATTTCTTGAGGGGGCTTTGTCCTACAATATCTAATTTTGTCCTGGGTTCCTTTTAACAAAGTATAAAAACATGCGGACGAACTTGTATCCAAACAGATTGTAAAACGAGTAAAATCTTGAGTAAAAACCATTGATAAATACTTGACGAGAATGATATGGACAAGGATGCTGCGGAGTTCTATTGCTAATATTCAACCAAAAATTCATTTTGTTTAACCTCTCGGCTCAAAGACTACATTTAAAATCCTAACTCGACTCAGGGAATCATGTAAAAACTGATCTCTACGCGAGTGTCGCGTTTATTTATGCCTTAACTTATCGACTGAGGGAGCTTCAGCTTGACTTCGGTCGTTCAATCCAATCGTGTGGGTGGCCAATTACAGCTGCGGATCTGCGGGACAAGCTAGGACGGGTAGTGCTATCATGTAAGCAAAAGTATGGACAGGAAGTCCAGGAGGGCTTACGCTTACGGCTAATCGATGCGAACTTCTTCGTCCTATCTTGACTATTCTCAAGGCTAATCCTATCCTACACCTATAATACACGGGAATTACACTAAGCCTCCCTATCCACACTTACAGTCTTGGATCTAATCACTCGACGTCCATCGCTCGTCCATCTATTCGCCAGATCGAAGCAAGGAAAAAGCCAAGAAAATCAAAAGAACTACGAGTAAACTTATAACTGAACTGATAAGAAACAGAGCCGGTCTGCAAAACGACCGAACTTTGTGCTGCCGAAGTCAGACTGAACACTGCAGAGCTCGTGCAGCTCTGCTTAAATACTAACAATTTCAAATTTCAAATTTTAAATTCCGTGGCCGTTAGAAGTGCTTGGTAAGCACTTTTGGGGCGATTTGACCCCAAATTTAAAGCCTTTCAGTAAACTACGTCATCAGTCCGATTTTCGATGAATTTCGAACCAAAAATCTTATACAATTCCAGTGATTTATTACTGCTTTAATACAAAACTTCTGCTAACGACTACCAAACTTTCTATAAACTTCACGTTAAATTCATGAAATCATTACTTTAATACGAGTTCTATATTAAGCAAATAATCTAAGTCCAGTGGGTCCTGTGCATCAAACTGCCAATTTAATACAATCTTTATATAAAAGTGCTGATAAGAAACTTTTCTCAAAATCTTGATATTAGCCGCAAACTTTATAGAAACTTCATATTAAACTATTAATTACAAATCAATAATGTTTACTTAAACAGATGTGCCCGGACAACTTCTAGCAACAACGAACTGTAATTTTATAAAACTGCTATAAGAGCGGTTCAGCTTAACTGTTACGAGGCATACTACGGCGTTGCTTGCTACTACTGATAAGAAATTCTAGGACGCTAAACTTCATATAAAGTTTATATTATTTTAATATAATGCGGCGTTCACGGTATAATGTCCCCAACGTTTGGAACCTATGTACACCACACAGTGTCAGACACACTGTTGATAACAGGGTGTCTTAGACACCCCAAGTTTTCAATAAATTTTTTCGAAGGTAGCTAGTTAAGCGTATTACCACTTCTCGACAGTGTCAGGCACACCGTGTCTTCTGGCAGTTTTATCGATTGTGTTCGGAATTATTTGAGCAATGTTCATATGGGCTATATACAAATATCGTAAATTTAGAAAAAAACTATACAGGACAGTTGATTAAAAAATCGCATTTGCTACAGACGGTGTCCGTTATAATTAATTCCCGCCAAATTGGTAGCTAAGGCTGTGTACGACACTCTCAAGAAAAAATGTAGTAGCTAGGAGTGGGTGGTGCACCCTCAACAATTGATTTACAGTATGAATGTCACCCTGACTGTCTATACGGTAGGGTCTCGACTATAGGGGGACACAAGCTACAAAAAGCGGGGATATTATAACGTGAACATCGCATAAATTTGGGAGGCTTCGGATTAAACAATGTTTACATAGTAGCTGAAACTAATGCGGCCTTGTCGGCAAGTGACTAAAATATCCAATACTGCGGACTTAGAGCCGATATTAATATAAAATTAATATAAACTTGCTTATCTACTTAGTAAGCTCAATATCGAAAGTGTATACGCGTTTTGTGTAAGCTCACATGCAGGCATCTATCCTTGCATATTTGGGACTACCGTCCAAGGAAAAGAGGCACGGCTGTGTAAACTAAGAAGGGGCAAAGGGGTTGACAGAGGGCGCTGTTCCCTCAGCGAAGGCCAGAGTGCCAAAAGATGTTCGGATTTGGACTCAGTGTGTCCGTCCGATTATTTTAATATGTAACAGGTCCATACTCGGACAATAAATGGGAAGTTGGGCTCCCGGGCGAGTTCATCACAAATTTTATAGGGAACTAAATGTTTCAAACAGCTCCCGCGGGTTCGGGGTATAGTTTCTCCTGGGTGTTAGATGCGTCTTTGCGTTAGTTTCGGCAGGGGGAATCCAACGAGGGGTTACACGCCAGTCGGGGCATTATTTCTGTCATTTCAATGGGAGGGGGTACCTAAAAGTGGGCACAGCGGGACCTGTCCGGCTCAAAAGAAACCCTGTGTTTCAAGGAGCTCAATGGTGTCCTATATATATTTCTGTGTCAAATATTCGTGGAGTTATTTAATTTTGTTCTATTTGCTTACGTATATACTTATTTACCCATAAGTCCGTGGATCCGGGTCGGATCTTTACGAGACTGGTCTCATTAGAAAGACTATAAAATTGCCTATTAGAAATGTTGAGGGCTAAAACGTATTTTTGACGGTTCCGGAGTTATGGGCTGGAGCCGATACTTTTTATTCCGGATTTTCATAAATCTCTTTAAAATTTTGTCATTTATCTTGACCAGCGAAAATGAACGCTGGTAATTGATATTTCGTTTATCTTTGTAAATTACCAGTGCACTTGTCAGCATTGAACACTCGTAAATGATATTTCTCTTTTCTTATGAATATTTTCAGTAATTTTGCTCGTTTGCTGTTCACTCTATGGCGAACAGCCATATTTTTGAGGTCCTCACTCGTGAGAACGGTCGTGACGGGCATCCGTCACGGCCAGTCTTTCCTATGAAAAATCGTGATGAGTTTCGCGGTCCTACCATGCTGGGTAGGGCTATTCTATACATATAGATATCGGGTTCGGCGGGTAGTCGTACCGTCTCACATATATACGAACCGGGTGTGGCAAGAGCTCGCCATACTTGGTTTTTCTACCTATAAAAGTACTAATTTTCATGCGTAAAAATCGCTAACTTTTCCCTAAAATTCATCCTAAACAAGACAAATTATTCTCGACTATTTGTACCTCCAAACCTATAAGTTACAAGGGTACAGTAAAATGTAACCACAATCCTAACAACATCAATGACATACATAAGAAGGTTACATCTAAATACAGACCTTTATGGCCATGAACAACGACAAAAATATGATACGACAATCATCGATAAATGGTTACAATTATACGTCCATAATCAAGGGTGAAACACATCATGGTAATCGCTAAAATGATATAGAACTATAACAAAGTATAGGCGCTTTTATGGCCTTGAACAACACGAAAGTATGATATTAATATGGTATAACAGTTACAGATAAATGGTCAACAAGTACTATTCAAATCAGGCTGCCAAGTCGTCTACGTATACCTAAAAATACATATGAGCATCAACAGCAATTCTAATGGTACACAGATGTACATTATAATCATGATTATACGGATCAATTGCGTAATACGTGCCTTTATGGCCATCAAAATGGTACAACAAAAGCAATGGCACTAGTAATATATGTACATAATTCAAGTACGCCGATGAAGCATTTATGGCCAACAACAATACAGTTATAATAATGATGACACGATGCCAGATATATACCAATAGGTGACTTTATGGCCCTACAATCAACATATATATATACGGTAGCAATACCTCGATTATTCTTCATCCCTGAAATGTTGATAATGATACCCTTCTTGGTCCATAAACACTGTCGGCGGTGCAGGCCGAAATATGAAGAAAATCTCTATTTCGTAGCGGGATTAACGAGCGTAACGATTCGTGATTCGTGCCCTTTATGCGGTCTATAAATAGGGTGACAGCAGGGTCTTGTGGTCGGTTCGTATGCACGGGGAAATCGGCTTATGTATTCGCTTGCGCAAAGAGGTCCTAAATTGGTTCTACTTCCATATTCGTACGTATTTCGATGCAACGGTTGGTTTCGTACCCAGCTTGGACATCTCTGTTGGGTATTCTAAGATGAGAGACATTCGCAACTAAATACGTAAATGTTGACCATTAACGCTATGGCCAGGATTATTAGGGAATTCGATTAAATGTTGGCCATTACACTATGGCCAGGATTAATGGGGTGTTTGTAAATGTTGCCCATTACACTGTGGCCAGGATTATTGGGGCCTTTGTAAATGTTGGCCATTGCACTGTGGCCAGGATTATTTGGGTTTTTGTAAATGTTGGCCATTAGAGCGTGGCCAGGATTATTGGGGTATTTGTAAATATTGGCCATCAGAGTATGGCCAGAATTATTGGACTATTAAATGTTGGCCATTAGACTGTGGCCAGGATTAAGGGTATTTGATAAAATGATGCCATTAACACTATGGTCAGGATTAATCCACCTCGTAACGATCCAGTATGGATCTGTTACATATGTAACAACCTTGCTTAGTGGTTACGCAAAGCGGGTTCTGCGTAACAACTTTGGTACGTTGTTACACATAAGCACTTGTATGTAGGAACATTGCTAGAGTTGTCTCGTTCTGCTGTTTTATTACGCACTAAAGTTGTTACATGTATTCGCACCTTTATAGCAACATGGTAATGTTGTTACGAACAGTCATAACCGTACATGCTCAAGGTCTCAGTGGATGGGTATCCCGTAGCCGGGAGGATATCGATCTTTGGTTTCCAAGGGGGATTAGCCGGTTGGTCGGGGGATATGCCCGGTGAATAGAACATCGAAATGTTTAAGCTTATAATTCGAAGATGCTGAAAACGTTAGAGTGATTTATTTCGGCGAATTTGTGACCTTCATTAAGCAGTAAAAGGCGAATAACATTTCTAGAAATCATTGACATAGCACTTTCAATCGATTCGGTCAAGTTGTTCAAACTTTATTGTGACAACAGCAAAGTAACCACATGGCTTAGACGTGTAGTCTAGACTCTGTAATTACGTGGTGGGGGGATTGGAGTCTATTTTATTACTACGACTATTCTACGTTAGGACTCGTGTACTGTGAAATTTTGAGGTAAATTGGGTTACGGTTCTTATGTTTTCGCAGCAGAGCTAGGGCAGATGCGAATTTTATTATTTATCTTTTCAGAAATGTTGCATTGTTCATTCATTTCGAAAAATTCTGTTAATTGTGCATTGAGCATTTATACATATAATCTTTAATTAGATAAAGGGTGTAAACATATGGCTAAAATTGTCCCGTTTTCGTACAGTGGCCTTTTCATAGACCGACCGACCTGACCAGCCAACATTTTAACTGCCTCTATAGAGTATCCATAATAACTAACGTTACGTATTGTGATAGTGTATGTAGGGTCAAATATCAATTTACAGTGTCGTAAATATTACCTTTGTAGAAAAATATAAGGTGTGTGTTCTCAACATTGTATTGTGTGTAATATCGACAAAGTACAAGTGCTTACAAACTTGTTATGCCGAACCTCATTTATGTAACAACTCACTAAGGTTGTTACATACTATCGAATGTCATTTTGCCATACACACGTCTGTATTTGCTGATGATGTCAAGTAAGTGCACACATTTCTTCCTGAACAGCGCATTACCATATAATATTCTGTATCAATTTCAATAACGCACCAAACTGACTTTCATCATCTATAATGTTTTGCCGTCTGAAACACACGGATGGGCAAACTTTCGTAATGATTTCGTGTTATAGAAGAGATGTTTCCTCTTGAATTAAGTTCTCCAACTGGCCAAAGCATTCGCGGCTTCCTGGCAGATACCTGGTGCATGACAACACCCCAAAAGAAAAATTACATGGTGTTAAATCCTGGAGACCGAGTCAATTGAAACTTTCATCTAAAAATTCCGAACGCTCATGACGTAGTCGGCCAGAGCACCGTCCCGCTTTAAAAAGATGTTATCATAGTCTGGTAGCTCCTGAAATGTGTTCCTTATGCATGGACATGTAGGATTACACAGTGAAATTCCCATCAAATAATAACGGTCCAATCAGAACATTTGGCTTAATTCCTATCCAAACTATTTGATTTGCTTCTCAACAACGATGCGGGTATTCTTGTGGTCTCCGTAGTGACAATTGTTCCGAATTTCATCACTGTCAGGTCTGAAAATGCGCTCATGTAACCACATAACGAGATCAGCGAGATTGCTGTGCTGCTCCGTAATTGTTTAGAAAATTCAACGCGCTGGCGGTAATCATCTTCGTTTAGAGTGTGATCCAGAATGGGCTGATAGGGTGTTAGCCTCAGGGACATCATAATACGACGAGTCGTCGATGTAGAGATCCCAGTCTCCACAGAAAATCTCCAAATTGATTTGTTGAACGATTCACGAATGTTCACTAAATAGTGTCCGCCGCTGCAGAGAAAGTCCGCAACTGTGTCAGTTTCATAGAATCTGTCTTGGATTTTTAAAACAGAGGAAACCGTAGGCGGTTTAAAAGCAGCATAGTCTTTCCACGATCAAATAAACAACACTAGCATTGTTAAATTTGAAGTACAGCGAAACAAACGATATTTTCGCCTCATCAGAAATTCGCCACTGCGCAATAATTGTGAATCATAAACTATAATATCAGTCTAAAACACAAGCAAACCAGTTTACGTTAACGATTATCTGTCTTGGCTATTTAAAGGGACGTTTTAAAGTGCTATAATATCAGTCTAAAACAGAAGCAAACCGGTTTACGTTAACGATTATCTGTATTGGCTATTGCTAAGGGACGTTTTAATGTGCTATAATATAAGTCTAAAACAGAAGCAAACCAGTTTACTTTAACGATTATCTGTCTTGGCTATTGCAAAGGGACGTTTTAAAGTGCTATAATATCAGTCTAAAACAGAAGCAAACCAGTTTACGTTAACGATTATCTGTCTTGGCCATTGCAAAGGGACGTTTTAAAGTGCTATAATATCAGTCTAAAACAGAAGCAAACCAGTTTACGTTAACGATTATCTGTCTTGGCTAATGTAACGGGACGTTTTAAAGTGCTATACTTACTTATGGGGCACCTTATTTACAAGAGTGCATAACACATTACTAGAGCGTATGACACTCTGCAGCTTGAATTATGGCGATGCTCACGTATGAAACAAAGCGTGACATACTTTTAGGTTGGACGTATAAAGTGTGTAATATACGTAAGCAAAGTATCGTCCATTCTTACGTGTATTATTTCCAGAGTCAAATTTTTGTCAAAGCAAGCATGTACATACATTGTAAAATAAAAGGTTTGTTTGAAGTTATTAATTTAGTTATACTGTAAAATTAACTAATGTTGCCAAAGATTTTAGTCTATATGAGACAGATTTGTTTAAAAACGTTACTACAGTTAAGCCAACATTGAATCCGACCTCATTGCCACTCTTGGGATTCATCATAACCTATATACTTCAACATGCAAAGCAAAGGATAAATGGCTATACAGACCGGCAATCCTATAATCTGCCGTGTCGGAATTTCGTTGTCTATTTCGTTTGGTTTCGGATTGGTGCTTGGATGTTTGATTGGTCGAAATGGTAAGCGATATTTAGATATTAATCTGCGGAGACACCACGTAAGCGTTACCTAAAGAAGCCATCGTTACGTAGTCGGTAAGAATAAAAGTTAGGTATACTTTATTTCGCTAATAATATTATTTTCAGGACGGAGTAAAACTTTTAAACCCGCATATTTTTTACAAAATGACGTGAAGGTTTGGTGTCAGCACCAATATGTTGACAGTGAATCAACCGATTAGTTTGAAATTTTCTCAGTGGTAAGGTTGAAATTTTTATAACAGTAACAATACATTTAGTAACGCTGGTTCCAGCCGGGAGTGTTTTCGGTCGGTGCCTAGCATCTTTGCAGACCTCTTGTAAATTATATAAATTTTCTAACATTTTCTCTGAGATTTTTTAAAACGGGAAATTTTTTTATACTTTGATTATGGACAGCAATTTTGTCGGTTATTAGACACCATCTTCTGTTTCCTATCCGCCGTACAACGTACTAAAATTGTATAAAATTGATATGGTCTTCCCCAGTCAGCCTGGACCAGAATTTGGAATTAGTTTAAACATTTCTAAGAAACATTTCTGTGGGTGGCGGAACTGTGGAAGCTGGTGGATTTTGCGGCCGGTGTGCAATACTAGCTCTTTTATCTTCATGAAGGAATATAACTTGTTCAAAAGTTATATTTTAGCCAAAATTATCCTAAGTTCGTAGCTATACCTGTAACATGGTTATAGATAAATGGATTTTGGATAAATCTTAATAAATAAATAAATAAATATTTTATGATCTTTGATGTATGCTTAAAGCCACATCGTACGGTCATAGTCCAATCTTGTGTTAATACCTATAATACTCGTATTATGCGGCGTTCACGTTATAATATCCCCGCTTTATGGATCTTTTGTAACCCTGTAGTCGCGACCCTATCGTATGGACAGTCAGGGTAACACACATACTGTAAATCAATTGCCGAGGGTATACCGCACATCCCTAGCTACTACATTTTTTGACAGTGTCGTGCAAACCCTTAGCTACCAATTTGGTGCTAATTAACTATAAAGGACACCGTCTGTAGCTAATGCGGTTTATTAAGTAACTGTCCTGTGTAGTTTTTTCTAAATTTACGATATTTATATAAAGCCCATATGAACATTGCTCAAATTATTCCGAACGCTGTCAATAAAATTGCCAGAGGACACGGTGTGCCTGACACTGTCGAAAAGTGGTAATACGCGTAACTAGCTAGCTTTAAAAAATTTATTAAAAACATAGGGGTGCCTAAGACACCCTGTTGTCAACAGTGTGCATGACACTGTGTGGTGTACATAGGTTCCAAACGTTGGGAACATTACAACGTGAACACCACATTAACCACTACCAGCATTGGTCAATGTTTAGCGTTTTATCGAACACGAATGCATCGTGTTTGTAATATTACATTTGTTAAAATTACATCTGTTACTCTCAAAAGAAACAGTAAATCCGAGTACCATATATTTACGACCGCAGTGCAAACCTGCTGGATTATGTTGTTCAGGATATATGTAAATGATAATAGCCTAAAACACTTGGCACAGGATCATTCCTAAGTTAAAGCGAATACTTTTCTACTATATTTGGAAAATATATACTGCTATATTTCTTAGGATACAATTTTGTGAATATTTCGGTATTTTACTCGAAGCTTAAACATGGTACAATTTATATTACCAAATATGTAAGATCAAACTACCAAAATTACGATACTTAAGTCATAAAATCTGTTGGTAGTAAGAAATAATTTTCAAATTAGTTACACCATCATTTCCATCTAGCTATTTAATATTTTGTACTTTGGTGTCAAAAATTTGTCATTCATGCAATATATCCTAAGAAATATTTTTCCAAAACAGATTTTGTGCTCAAAATTTTGTATTGTACAAAAACTAAAGTGCAAAAATATTTGTCTATTGCATAGTTGACTTTTGTAACAATACACTAGTTTCATCCTGAAAACTTTATTCTAGACAGGTAACCTAACCCTCGCTATATAACACTAAAAGAATATCGTGAAACCCAGCCGACTTAGTGTAGCATATTGTAATACATATTGTCAAATGGTTATCATGCAGTACGTTTATAGAAATGCAGAGTAATATATTTGGAAGCTCTGCTACACGATAGCTTAATTGCTATGATGTAAACTCAGGGATGCTATATAAGCAGTGTCTTTACCGAATTTAATTCAGGACCCGTACGTACTAGAATAGGCTTGACCAAATGGCATTACTTTTTCTGGCAAGGCTCGTTGTTACAACTTTAGCCAGGAACATCGCAGGAGGTGGTAGGTGTGGTACAATAAAATGACTGTAAACGTCCGGGCCTTCCATTCTCAAATAATTTGCGACGCCTCTAGCTTTAGCCCCGATCTACTTCTCTGAAATGCGCCGTTCACAGAATAATGCGTACA
>JASANE010005671.1:0-56581 GCA_030248225.1 Trileptium ribeirensis | reverse complement strand
CGCTGCAGCCACGCAAATATGCCTAGAAAGCCGTTGCCAACTGCTGATGGGCGTCGACAAATCGAGATTTTTCCCTCCACTCTAAAATGGGCGAATCGCCCCTCGTTAGATTCGTCTCGATGAGACATTTCCAAAAACACCCGGCGGGTCTCGCTCCGCCGCTCCGTTAACCCGTACGACCAACAAATGCGCCCCCCATTGTAGCCACGACTCTCTCTAACCGCACCAATTTTAGTGCCGTCTTTACTCCTGCCGCCCCAGTGGCGATATCACCCCTCGTTCAAACCGCCGTTGGACGCTGAGTCCAACGATACCCGGCGGGCGTCGCTCCGCCCCCTCCGTTAACGCAGGAGAGCCCGCAACAGCTCCCCATACTAATACATAGAGGAACCCACAAGTGGGTTCCGACCCGCTGTTACGTCTAACCCCCTCATGTTTGGTATCAATTGACCCCGTTTTCCGTCCTGAGACCGAATTTGGCCCCAGCCCCTCGAAACTCCCCCCGGATTCCCCTTGTCCCGCTTCCCTTCCCACACCCGCCTCGTGTCCTCACTGTCCTTTCGCTTTTGTCCTCGTTCTCTCTCTAACCGACGTTTCTGGTCGGTTTTCTTCTTTGTTGCTGTGTTGTTGTTGTTTTTGGTGTGTTATGAGTGTGTGTCTATTCTGAGCGACCTTTCTGTCGCTCAGGACGCCGACATGTCTAGTGTGTGTTGTGTGTGTTTGTGTATGTGTTCGTGTGTCTTTCATGAGTATTGGAGATATATATGTATACATCAGGACACCGAAAAAACGGACGGACGAGGACAACACACACAAAATTGCTTAAAATTTCAGAGTTTTACGGACGGACAAAGCATGGACGGATAGGACGAACGGGGGGCGACTCTAGGGCCCTCCCGCGGACCCTAGGGACTCTGGAGCAGGGTTCCTGAGTAGTAAGGAGTGCGTTAAGGCTTGCCCCGTCTCTGACCTCGAGACGGACGTTTTCCCGTCGCAGGTTCCCCCCAGTGAGCCGATAAAGCATAGGCAGTCGCATGGAAATTTCAAACAAACTCGATTTCTCTTGAAGTTCTACGCTGTCCTCATGCCCAAGGGTCATCGGCTAAGCTAAATTTGGCTTAATTAGGAGGGCGGCAAGTCAAAACCACAAAGGCGACATGGCAGATGGGGTCGTCAAACAGTTAGAGCTTCGACTGATTGCTGGTCGTTGCGTGGGACGACGAATTGGCGGTTAGAACCAAGGAGGAAAGAGCAAACAAATTCAAAAAGGCTAAGAAATCAAGTGTCCCGGAAGTTGATAATGTTGACCCAACCAATCTGGGACAGGAAATCAAGCAAAGAGGACTCGGATTTCAACGAACATCCGGCACTAATTACTGGAAGTTTGGGCTTAAAAGCTCAAGTTTCATGGGAAAATCGGGGTTAAAATCACAGATGGTCAACTTCCGAGTACTCGGAAGATTAAAACTTAAAGTCGGCAAATTTAATTGAAGCCGACTCTCTTTAAGGACATCGACGGTTTACGGTAGCCGTCAAGATTCAATTTTCCGGAAGTGTCCCCAATTGGACACTGAATTAAAACCCGAAAAATGGGCGTTGCCCGACTAACGACGATTGGATAACGACGAAATCGCTATCCTAAACTATGGGCAGAAAATTCGAGGCGACGACCAACGCGTCGACTCGTCGAATCAGTTGGACTTCGACAGCGCGGAGTTCGGTCGACTTTACTGACCGGCTCCGACGCAGTATTTCGGTATTTTGTAGTTTTCATACGCTTCTGCTTTGTTTCGCTTTTTCGTTCTACTTCGTGGCGACTCTATGGACAAAGGATTTCCGCGTAGGTATATACCTCGCGAAGGGGGTTCAGCTGGTGCTGCCCCGAGGACCGACGTTCGTAAGTAACCGAAGGAGTAGCGGTAACAGGGGTTTATTTTCCCTGCCAGTTGAAGAGTAACAGGCCGTTCGTTTAAGCACCCCGATCGTAGCACGTCTTTGCCTGTAGGAAGAAACTTTCACGTTTAGGCTTCCAACCCACTGAAATGCTACACCTGACCTTGCCTGGAATTAATTACCGAAGTCGAGTTCCTACGTAGGCGACGTTAGGCGCACTAGGACACACTCGTACAGAGCGTAGTGAGGAGTGATCAACCGGTTCGAAGTCTTTCTGATTCCCCGTGGTCTTAGGTAAGGCACAACAAACTGGACGCCTCTCGTCCAAGTTTTACATGATTTGCTTCTTTTGAGTTAGGATCAACGAATTTTCCTGAGCCGACCACGGTAATTTTTGTGAACGTACATGGCACAGAAACTAGGGAATCGTTCAATGGTTTTGGTATTCTGGTTTCCAAATTTACAGCTTAGTTGAACGTTCAATGCTCATGCCGTGTTTGAGCTTGGACAGAACCGCAGATTAGGGACGGGGGACTAGCCTCCGTCGGGCTTTAGTAAGCCCTTAAAATTTCTTCTATCTCGCCGAGTTAAGAAAATTTGGGGATATAAAAGACTAAACAATTTCTAGGCACGCTAACTTGAGCTTAAGGTCTTTGCTGTTTCACGGAATGTTGTCTCGGAATCATTTTACTCATATGTTTGAATTTGATCTTAGAGCACATGGACGACTTAATCAGTAGACATCTTGTTGTACGCTAATCTTGTTAGGACGACTGACCGGAGTATCTTTAGGTGTTTTCTTGCCCCGTGTAACCAAAATGAGCTGGAGGATCACGCCCCCAGCTGAGCAAAAATCCGCCGACTTCGATCTGTGACGATAGTGCATCGTTTGGTGGTGACACGTCGGTTTTGACTTCAATTATCTATGGGGCGAATACGGTTAAATTTACCAGTGTTCACTACACTGCAGTAACATGGTCTTCTCTCGAAACCATGGACAAAAAGAGATAAACTAAAGCTTGTCCCTGCGCCATCACTAAATATCGCCTTTGCGGGAGAAACACATCGTGTCCCCGCCGTCAAACAAAATTTCAGGATTTTCTAAAACTAAAGAAAACTTACCTCCTCGCCCTGGCCGTTTTGGCCCCAAACCGGGCGAGTGCAAAACCCCTTTTTTTCTTTTTGGAGCGAGTTGATCGCTGAGTTTAGCCAGGTTTCACTATTTATCATGAGTGCCCGTTAGGCTATGTACTATGTATCTCCCGTTTCACTTTCCTTTAGTTTCATTGTCAGCCAGCTACAATTTCCCAGTTAGTGAGTTGAACCTGCACGGAGAATTCAAGTCCGCTGCAGTTTTTACATGTCTTAACCATTCAGCCATAGGAGTACGTCGACTTTTACTATTAAGTCGGTGATAATTCAACTGCACTACAGTGCAGTTGAGACACTGCAACATTGCAGTGAAATAGAAAAAGTACCGTTAGAGAGAGGCAAAGGACCAACAACCAAGAAAGAACCAGAGGACGCAAGCGCGTCCCGGGCCGATCGCACAGGGCCCGAGTGGTGCAAACGACCACATTAGGTAGGAAACAAGGCTAATTTAGCCTTTGGATAGGTGTGGTCCGTCAGAAAAGGACCCGCCGCCTTGCCCAAAACCCAACATCAAAATCAAAGAGAAATTAACTGGCTATCAAAGTCAAAGGAGAATCCACTGGCTGAATGATTGTCCCGCAAGTTGTTTAAAAGGACGCCTCACGCTGCGTTGCAACCCTGACCGTGTCCCGTCGGCTTGAATTAAAGGAAACTGTTCCATTTTTCCGTTTCTTTTGCCCCCCAGTCTTCGTCGTTCGGTCAGTCGTACTGATAGGTAGGTATGGTCGTCAAATACAATAGGATGAAGGCATATGGAAATCACTAGTGCAGACGTACCTTGAGGATAGACGATCAGACGCCCCTCGTCAACTGTCGTAGGCAATGCTGTTTTGAGCAGTGTTCCGACCATGCTGTAGAGCTCGCGTGGTCAGCCCCGAATGTCGTTTTCCGCCCGCCCCGCTTAAGTATTCGTCGCCCAGAGCGATCTGCATTTAGGAGCGTTTTCTGAAGCACTCTAGGGCCCCTGCTTAGTGCACTGCATAGCTGATTAGCTCGCTAACATTGAGTCGGAGCAGGGATAACCGCCCCTAGTTCGCAAATTGGCGAATATCTGTACGCTCCAACCCTGTTTTATTTTCTCATCGCCCATCACCCGTAACTGATTAAACCGACGCGACCTCTGCGAGTTTCTGCTAAACTCCCCTAAGGTGACTTATTTGGGTCGTCTCGGCAGACTTACGGAAACACTCGTCCCAACACTAAACTTTGATTTTGTCAATAAACGTTGTATCTTGACACACCGACTACAGTTTTCTTCAATACCGAGACGATAGGGCATTATGCTTTTCTGGTTTGTCCGCTCGGACGAGCAGGCACTACCCGTCATGGCTTGTGGGCGAGAATGTCCCAAGCACTGGCGAATAGGGCCTCCTACTAGATCTATTTATGCTCCGATGAAACGACCAGATAACGCGAGAAGACTTTTATTAGGTTGTGACCAATAGTCACCCAAATTTGTTAGGAACCCTCTCTAGTTTAAGAAGCTAAAACTTTCACTGGTCAAGGCACCAGTGCGCTCGCATAGAATTTATTGAAAAACGCAGGCCACGCCATTGATAATCCGACATTAAACACTCAGGGCTCGTCGGAACCCTGTGGGGGCCATCTAGGTCAATGCTCTAACACGGAGCATACCGCGATTTTAGCCAGGCAACTCATCTTGAGCTTCAAATTTCTAGGAACTTTTTCATGTTAAATTTCAGCACTTATCACACTAAAATAGAACTAAACAACTTCCGATGAGTCTAAGATAGGGAATAGCGGCTAAGCTCCATGACCTGCGAGCAGGTGTCGGTGCTAGCCTCCCTGGGGGACCTCAGAAATCATACCCGATACTAGACACGTGCGCAACCTTTCGGGCGGGGTCCGAACACACCCCGTGAAGCGCGCCTGCGGCCTGCTAAGCTGCGTAGCTTCTTGGGTCTAACCAAGAATAGGTTTGAAATTTGGCAATTTCGGTCCACCCTTGAGGTTACGATAGCCGGGGTCGTATGGGCATGGTGTTAGGAAGTTGCGCCATGCGCGTCACCGGTTATTACATATACAAGTCACATCGTTACTATACATATTTATGGTTTACACATACAATTCTTACAAATACAAACAGTGAACAAATTGAAACATGTTTGTATAATATATTAAGTTTTGGCAAGGTTTTATTATCAAATAAAGGTAAACAACTTAGCTCATGTGGAATAAAGTTACGGGCTTCGGCAAGTCGTGGTTAGGGTTCACGACAATACGTCCCCGACTTCTCATGAAGGGATTTGTTCCCAAGGCAACACATCGTTACAGTTTTGTGCAACTATGAGAACGTAATTTCAAGAAACTACTTGATAAAGTTAACCAGATTTTTAAAATTTGATCGAAATATGTGATCAGAAATATAAGTGGAGTTACCCCTTTTTCTGATTTTAATTCGTTTATTGACTGGTCTCGTAAGTCATGTTTATTTAAATGTGCGCTATATATTGTACTATATTTGCATAAAGTTGGCAGAGGATGTTGCATTCAGGCTATTCCTTAATGGTTGGGCTCGCGATGATGGACTTATTAACTCCGGATGCAAAACACTACGAGCTGCAACAACCAATGACCGGTAAACAAACGGTATACTACTGCTACTACTAAATACGGCTTGACATTATTTGACGTATAGGGAGTACCCGTTCTTTCGTACCTCCATGAACATCTTGCTAGATATAATGTTATAATTTTAGAAAAAAGAACTGCTTAGAGCGGGGGGTTGGGGGGCGGTAGCCCCCCGACTTAGGCTTAGGCTTAGTACATCAGGGACGAATCCAGAGGGGGATCCCGGGATAGATCCCCTATCGGCCGGACCTTGCATGTGAAATTTTTTGGGCTTCACTGAGGTAAAATATTTCTTGTCGATTGCCACCACAACACCACCAAGTGTGCGACGGTACCTGAATATCAATCTAGTGTCCATAAATAATTTTTCAACTGAAAATCCGCTCTGGCTTCTCGCTTCGCTTCGCTCCTCGGTGAAATACTAACTGTTTTTTACTTATTATATTACGCTGCATTTCAGTGTTAGTACTGGCATATAAAATATTTTACCTATTATATTTGCGCTATATTTCGATATTAGTACTGGCATATCAAAACTGTTACTGCATTTAACTACTGCTGCAATGGAGCCGCCAAAAAGCCAAAACTAGATTCGAAAGCTAAGGGCTGATATTAGAAGGTTTTTACGACTACTGGTGATCAGTCGCGACCATCTGCAAGGGAACCAACCGCAGCGGAGTCAACATCAGCTCAGCACCGGATGGAGATTGTTCCACCAGATATTCCGCCAGTTGAAGCACCGGCTGGTGGTGCTGCCTCCGAGGGAATTGCAGCTGAGGCGTTCCCCATACATACCGACGAAGAGGCCGAGTCAATCCTCTGGACATTGGTAGGGCTTTCACATCGGAACTGGAAAGAAGCACTGAACTTGTGCGGCTGCTAAGCGATGCAGAGAAACTGTCTTTGCTCACCGAGCACTATGTTCCGGGAGCCGACTTCAAATATCCGTTTACTCTACAAACGAAGGGAACAGGGCAGCAACGGGTTTATTGAAATCGGTCTCATATTACTGGCCCTAACGCCTGCTTTAAGTACTCACCCAAGCTTAAGGGACTTGTATGCTTTCCTTGCGCGCTTTTTGCTCCAGAGAGCGCTGATAACGATCGGAAAAAGCCAACACGGCTTCAACAGCTTGTTAATACACCATTGGCAAAATACAGTCGACTTACAGGATCTGATGGTCAGCTTTCCAGTCACATTGGGACATCGTACCATGTCACTTCTCAGCTTCAAGCGGATAGCTTATGGCTCGTTTACGTTAATTTGTGTGCACCGTGACCTAGGTATGTCCCAATAGTCTACCATCACTATTAGGGACAATTAATAGTCAGCGTTGACTATTTTAATATTTTGTTTTACTTAGCTAGGCATTGTGGACTGAATGATAGTCAAGGGGCACTAGCTAGGACAAATAAAATAGTCTTGGCTGATTGTTTTCTGTCGCCCTGTTTCCAAAGAAGGGACCCTTGCTACCCGAAAAATCTAAAATTTTAATTTTTTGATTTAAATAATCAGGGGACGTCTGATAACAAAAATACCAAAATTTCCAGAATCTGACCATTTTCGGGCAAACGCGGACTGGGGGATAATGGAAAAGAACCAGATTTTTGACGGATTTACGCCACCCTTTGTTCAGCATTTGCTAACTAGCCATCGCTAACTATATATTGCTAACTTTAGCAATAAGGACACAACGAAAAATCATTTATAGACTGATAAAGTAATGTTACAATATTTCTAGATGAATGCTAATGTAACTGTTCGTCACTGCGGATAATTGCTGGGTTCAATTTTGTTAAAGTGGGCGAGCAAGTGCTGTGAGTTTGGGAAGTTCTTCCCTCACACTAAGACTAGTCAGCATGGCGCTAACATGTGAGTGGCCCCCTCCATACTATGATGTGAGTGCTTCTCCGAACTGTTGTAAGTAGGCTGCCCAAATTATAATATGACTGGAACCTTCCAAGCTGTGGTGTGACGGCCCCGTTTATAATTAACCCCTAGTGCTGCTCTGTTCTCAGTGGCGAAGCTTTTCACTCATGGTGTTTCATTTTCTGAAACAAAACACTTTAAAAAACTTTCAGCAAATTTATACACTGGTCTGATCCAAGTAATCATAAAATTCAGAATACGTGAAGGGGTACGCGCCCTGTGCGAGTGTATACTTGCAAATTTGAAAATGCCGCATTATATGGGTAGGGGTAAAATCTGGCCCAGGCCTCAGGGAGTAAAAGCCGGCCCCTGACACGGCCATTTTAAATGTATTATACGCATGACCATCCGCTGTGACATAGTTTTGTGTGGGTACTTCGCAAACATGTTTGTACACTGAGCTGCACGACGAGGACGTGACCCACTTAGTAGCCATCCACCATGTAGTGCCGCGATTATTTTAACCTGACTGTTTATTTATTATAAACAGCCTATATGGGCTGTCCAGCGACAGTTGTACTTGTTGAAAATTGTGGCGCTTCGAGTCCATTGTAGAGATGCCACGTTCCGTCGAACCGCATGTGAGCCACGAAATGCTCGGCAGCAGTATAGACTGTAAAGCTACGTAATCGAAACATATGCGATGGGACAAGTAACAGTCTTGGTAACCGCTTCGTCACCGTATATTTTCGGTCACAACGATGGTGTTACGCCGTAAGAGAAGATCGATGCTGTTGTTCGGCAGTCCCCAAATTCAGTGTAGTTTACCAACGTAACTGCGAATACTTCCTTATTTTCTACTGGAGCTGGGTAAAACTTAGTATTATCGCAAGTTGTCCTCACACAAAGAGAAAAAACTGTCTTGAAAAAGTCACGAAATCGTTCTTCTTCACTGCCGTATAAGTGAACCAGCTTGTTACTGACATTTTCCGATGGTAATGAGTTTTTGTAACATCGACCCACAAGTCTGGCTCGGTCAAAGGCTGCAACTTTCATGGAATTAATAACTTCTTTCAGAGCGTTTTAGCTTTGGTTGCTATTTCTTGCAACTACAATACAATTTTCTAAATCTGGCGATTTCAAACAGGCAACGTAAAGCATAGTCAACATGTTGTCGATGGGACATGGGTCCCTCTCACCCCATTTCGGCAGCAATGGCAACTTTAATTGGGTTTTCAGTCGTGTTAGCGATACTACTGTTTCTACGTTTTTAGTTTTTTGACTAAATAATACTGCTTCAGAGTGCCGGTTGAGCTTCCAGGTTAGATCTTTTCTGCATTTTTCGCCCCAGTGCTCAGGAGCTGGGATTGCTTTTATCCTCGGTAGGGGCGGGCCTTTACGCTGGGCTAGGGCCGGCACTGTTTACTCTTAGGGCCGGACCGGGTTCTACAAACTTGGGCCGGAGCCGGGTTTTACCCCAACCCGTTATATGCGAAATGTCTGTATCCAACACATTTTGAAACTTATTTATCAGAAAATTAAATTCTGTATTGTAAAATAGATTCGTGTTATAGTTCTTTGAACGAATTCTCATATAGTTCAAATTATAATTTTTTTTCAAATTTCCCATTCAAAATCTTATTTTATTTTATTTAAATTTTACACTTCTATACAAATTCTGTGATAAGAACGTTACACCGGAAAAACAAATATAAGAATTTATTGTCTGCAGAAAGTCTATTTTCGCAATGAAAAAATATTTAATTTTTATTATTATTGCAAAAATATTTTTGGACGATTGTTGAGATCTATATGCTCTACTGAAAGTGGAGTCTAAAGAGAAAGATATGAATAGTATGGAGAACGATTGAATTGTCACTGTTTTGAAACTCATAGTTGCCGTGATAGCAGCTGCATACGTGGTTGACGGGCTATGTAAGCAGGGAAAAGTTAAACGAAACTTGATTCAGCACAACAAATGTCAGAATAGTGTTATCAATTATTTTTGCTCGGTAGGGAAGGGGATGCCCCCTGCCAAAGCATCGGACCGCCTCATCAGCGCGATGCGCCAATACTGGATGACCCTGCCTGAAGCCATATTTTGACCTTTCGTTTGAACTCGATGACTCTGGAACCACAATTGAGTATTTCAGACATCAAAACTCCGAGATTCTAGTGTTGATATGACATTAGATGTTTGAACGCGGTTCCTTGATCCTGACTTAAAATTTTCTCCAACGATAGCTTTACCAGAGCACTGAGCCCGCGCTAGGCCCTCTTACCCTCCTCCGCGCTCCCCAATTGGTGAGGGGGGGCACTCACAAGTCAAGGGCGTCTCACAATACAAATTTATTCTGTAGCTTTAAATCACATCGCGAGTTACTTGCTCAATATTTTCTAATTTGCAACCGTTACACTCTCAAACCCCTTACAATTCTGTATTTTTCAACTATTCTTCGATCATACTAGCGTTAGAATTAGTTTCCATAAAATTTGTTTCAGAAAATGAAATGCTATATAGACGACAGGCGTCGCAACGGTCTGGGGGGCACTACGTGTTAATCACGTCATAGTTTGAGGTGGTCCAGCCATACCATTGTTTGGGGGCCACTCACATCAGTTTGGATGTGGCACTTACGCCATATTATGGAGGTTACTCAATCACATTCTACCTCCGGGCCTTCTGAGCCAATAGTTTTGCTCCAATAGCTCTCTGCTTTCTCTCGGGTCGCAACGACATGTCTAAACATTAAATGTTTCTTTTGAGTCTAATTTAAATACTGTAGACCGGTTTTTTAATCTAGATTTGTAATTTGGCTGTTCTAGAGAGACCAGTTTATCCAGCAGGCCTTGGCACGTCTGACATCCCACAAGTTCTTAAAAATCCCAAGTTATCCTTTGATGTCTAATGTTTTTCACGCAAGGCTGTAAGTTTCCTGGTATTGTGCCATTCTTTGCACAAATCACGGAGATCTGGCTTCTAGTTTGAATCAGGTGACTATCATGCGTTAGGTGTTATGCGTCCAGCTTGACTCCGGCAAATTACTTCAAACGACATCCATCCGTGATGTATCGCTCTAACGTTTATTAAACATTACAAAAATGGTTATATAAGTATTCATATATATGTACCAGTAAAGATACAATGATATTATCGGCGATTTGGCCCATGTCATCTTTAGGAGTCGGACGTTATAACATTAGAAAAATATAAAGCTTCGACGGAGGAAGTTCAGGGGGCGGCAGGTTCCGGGCTTAGGAATCCTATAGAGACCTTAGGTAAGGTCATGCTTAGTATATCGAGAAAAACATAGCAAATAGCATGCACTTCACTACCTCCTCACCTCTTCCGTTATATATAATATACACCTGTTCCACTAAACTTTTGTTTGACATCCTTTGTGTTTACTTTTCTAACCATGACGGGCTTCTGGTCTCTGTCCATTCCCTGGAAAACTTGTCCAATAGTAGTGCTAGCAGGGTTTTATTTAAATATGAGCCCGAAGACAGATTCCTAAATGCTTCGTTAGCTGCACTTCCGTCTACTGTGTCGCCGTTACGGAATACCGTTTGTTCGCCACTTAATTCGCATACTTAATTTACCATAATCCTTTAATCGCTCGGTATTCTGAAATTTAGTACAAAATCTGTATTTACATACCATACTTAATAACGGTCGTTCAACAGCAAATATTTACGCGCCAAAGTTACTGTGTACGTACATATAATATTTGTGTATCTACGAGATTTTTGAGTAATACAAAATATGACATGTACAGCGTGCTGCATATGCCGTGTGTTCGCTAGCTTATCGGTAGCGTATTTATGAATATATACACATATAAACAGGAATATAACTAGAGTATTGAATAAATATGCATACAAAAGAAGGTAACTGGAATGTTAGACTGTTCTGTCCATACATGTTCACATATGGGGCAATGAGGTTACACACCCTGAGGCTCCGATCTACTCCCGGGGGCCCGACCTCTGACAGGTCGTCCGCCACCTAGGTGGCCCCGAACGTATAGGTGCTTTTCGCGGCGCCAAAGCGCCGCAACCCACCCGCCGGACGCCCGCACCTCTCCTCCGGGGACCTGGCTGCTCCCATAGACTTCACACCTTGATCCTTGTATGGTTCGGTTCATTGGCTGTCCTCGCTCACCGGCGGACTGCTCCAGTGAGACAGAAGGCTACCCTACTCGGACGACCTGGCTACCCACCCCCCTTAGGCATTGGCCACCCCAGTGACCACTGTACTAACAGTGCTATGATAACATCTATCGTTAAGGAGATTTACATGGTTATGACGTGAAAAAGAACTCTGTTATTTGGTGGCAATCGAGTAGTTTTCAAAACTGCTTTGTCCCTTATAATCGCACTCGCACAATCCCACTGCCACAGTCTTTAAGACAATATAAAATATATTTCATTTACAAATCTAGGCATAATTTTCTTGCCCATTTTGCTAAAAACAAGCTACCAAACGATATTTTACCGAAATGCGAATGATACTTTTATTGATAAACTGTCCTATCACCAGCGATATATACATTCTTTCCCAGTATTGCTTGACACGTTGTAACGATACTAATATTTTAAATTGTAGTGCCGCTGTTAATATTTATCAAAATTTTTTAAGTTATTCTGAAGTTTGAATCGTATAAATAACTATCACAAGATTGGGGGCGTTGTGATTGCTGATGAGTCACTGACTTCTCAGAACGTAGTGGAGATTGTGTGGTGCAGGGGTGAAATGTTTTAAATTCCGTCCTTGTGTGTTTGATCGGCCATAACTCGGCAATGACGTAACCGATTTTCATGATCTTGGGCTCATTGGAACCGGCATAGTCGATTTACCGTGTACATCCCCGAGCATTTTTTGATTTGGGGTCTGGTACCGGGGTCAGGGGTCAAAATGTGGGTTTTTTGGCCCCATTTTACCCCATTTTATTACCCTTCACGGAAGCAAGATTTTATCTTAACTTTCCAATTTTTATGTCTGGATGATTTTGTTTCATAGTAAAATGATAAATGCCGATGCCTCTTTTTTCGATTAAGGCTCCGATTCTGGATTTATGGCGTTTGACGTACGGGGGTATGGTGCCCCAATGGTTCCCCGACCCAAAATTCAAAAATTTGTCCTGGGCAGCTGAAAAGTTTCACTTGGGGGTCTTCGGGCATGGGAAATTCATTGCCGATGTTGGCTTTGCTCGGTGACCCATGGTTTCATGGGTACGGTGGTATGGCGCCCCCAAGGTTCGGGGTCAGAGACCAAAATGAATGTTTTTACCTCTTCTAGTACCCGTGACGGAAGCAAGATTATTTTTATCTTACTTTCGAATTTTTTTCTGGTTGTGTTTATTTCGTAGTAAAACGATGAAGGCCGATGCCTTTTTTGTTTTCGATTACGGCACCGGTTCATGAGGTTTGAGGCATGGCACCCCCGTGGTTGCTTGACCCAAAATTCGAAAATTTGTTCTGACGTTCTGGGCGGCTGAAAAGTTTCACTTGGGGGTTTTCGGGCATGGAAAACTCATTGCTGGTGTTGGTTTTGCTCTGTGACCCATGGTTCCATGGGTACGGGGGTATGGCGCCCCCAAGGTTCGGAGTCAGAGAGCAAAATGAAGGTTTTTTACCTTTTTAGTACCCATGACGGAAGCAAGAGTATTTTTATCTTACTTTCGAATTGTTTTCTCGTTGGGTTTATTTCATAGTAAAATGATGAATGCCGATGCCTCTTTTTTGTTTTTGTTTAAATACTAAAATCAGCAATCTTACTTATATTTATGCATGCAATTATTTCATCCTTGTTATTTGTTAAGTACGTAAATGTATAAAGTTTCGGCAACAGCAACCGTCAGAGTTGCACTGAATTTAAAAGATTTGCTACACTGCAGCGATATGGTGTTACGCCTTGAGGGTCGGATCCTCGTGAAGCCACATTTATCCATGCATGTTTAGTAGCCCACATGTCCAAAACGTAAATTTTAGCAAAAATATGTTGAGAAGTGACTGAATCAGGGTAACATTGATAATAAATTAGAAAAAATTATCACAAATTGGCTAAAATCGGGAAAGGTTGGAGTTCCTAAAATTTCAGAAAATTTAACACAATGACGACATTCTCGACAATCTACCCGCTATGCCGACTGACCTTCAACACATCACAAATATCTAATAGTTAATGGACGTGCCAAGCTCTTTTTTCCTATAAGATCAAAAGCTACTGTACATAGCTTCTCGGGCTGCCACTGGTTGTTTTTATATTACGGCATTGCATCTCATGCTGACGTGCTAAACCTTATATCTCTTTATAACTGGTTATCCTAAAACGCTCTGTCCACCACTCGGGGATATGTCGTTGAGAAAAAATTAATGCTTTCGAACATTTCACCGTGTCGCCATTGCTCCGACACACCCCAAGTAATATGTGCGGTTCAAAGAAAAACAGATTTCCGTTGTCGATAAAAATTGCCCATAATAGCCTTCGGTATTTATAAAGAGCTGTACGCCTGTGCAACAATCCGTGCCGCTCGTGAAGGATTTCTCAGAATCTATGTACCCGTTTTCATAAATGCTAGAGGTACCAGGTCTTTTAGGGAGGAATAGCCTGGTTCTCCGGGGGGGTCAGCCATCGGCTTCCAAGGCAGGCCAGTCGGATGACGGGGGAGTGTGAGGTGGTAATAAGTTCAGTACCTACAGCGCTGCCAGTGGGCTGATACCCGATTCGTGCCGAGATGGGGCGGTGTTCGACATCAGAAGAGGGCTAACCCACATATAACCGTTTATGCGCACTAGCTGCGTTTAAGCTGTGTCACACCTAGCAATTCCAGCGCCTCTTTCCGCGGAGAAGTTTCTGGCTGCAAGCCCATTATTTTGTCTAGCAACTCGAGTTCTGGCCAACATTTGACTTAAATTTTCCTTCACGTAAATTCATAAAAATATAGTACGCCATGCACTATTCTGTCAGAATCGTGTCTAAGGCTACAACAGTGTAGCGAACACCAACGCTTTTTTGTCATACACATTTGGGGGAAATAATTAAAATAAAAATTGACATATAATGTCGTTGAGATATACAGTCTCATCTGTCTATTTAGGACATGTTACAGAGTGAGCGCTGACTGTTTTAAGACAATTGTAGAGTCACGGTATACGGTATACTGTTGTGTATGTCCGTTATAATATATGCTATTTTAAACGGTCATGGCTATAGTCGCTGCTCACTGTTAGGACATAGCTAGGTCATGGTGCACACAAATTAACTTAAATGAGCCATTATCGAGTCAATTCGTACCAACACGGATATTTGCCAGATGCTAAACGCTGAGAGAGCCAGCCAGATATCGGAACAGAGAGCTCGCCTTGTCCCTATCATTAAAAGCACAATCTTTTGCGGCAGACTGGGTATTGGCTACAGGCGAAGGAGGGACGACGGTGGGCTGGATCCCAATGAACCACTTGCGCACGGTGATGGAAACTTTCGCGCGGTGCTCGCTTTTCGTGTGGACAGTGGCGATAAAGTCCTTGAGCAGCATCTGCAAAAGGCAGGCAAAAACGCTACGTATATTTCAAAAACAACGCAAAATGGAGCTAATTGGTATTTGTGGAAACATTGTAGCGAAATCTATATTAACATCCGTCAACAAGTCCGTCTTTTATGCAATTGTCGACGACGAAACTACCGACGCCTCACACAGGGAGCAACTTTGTCTTTGCCTACGATTTGTCTCCAATGACGCAGGGAAGCACGCCGTGCAGGAGCAGTTTTTGTAATTTCAGGCCTTAGACGATTTGTCGGCCCAGGGTATATCTCAGCAGATAATGAACACATTGACGAAACACGGTCTAGAACTCTCCAATCTTGTGGGCCAGGGGTTCGACGGAGCAGCTGTGATGGCGGGGCACGTCGATAGGGTCCAGCAGCTAATTAAGCGACATGCGCCGATGGCCACTTATACACATTGCAGTAGCCATGCGCTGAACCTGGTTTTAAACTCAACATGTGCTGTTCCCGAAATAAGGGATATGTTCGCAGTGGTGAGGTAGATTACGACTTCCATTAACGCATCGGGACCGCGGCGGCAGCTGCTTAAGGCAATCATGGGGGAGGAACATCGGCAGCTGAAAACCTTATGTGACACTCGGTATGTGGAACGCCACGGCGCCTTGCTTGTTTGCCAGGCCAATTTTTCTTCCACTGTCGAATGTTTGGACCGAATTTCAACCGAGTTCGACCGAAAAGCCGCCGATAGGGCCCGTTCGTTTCTCAAAACTGTGACCGATCCCACGTTCATAGTTGCCTTGTGTTGCGCCAAAAACGTAATATCACTCACAATTGGCCTCTCTCAATCGTTGCAACGCACAAATTGCGATCTTATGGCCGCCGTCGGATCAGTTGATCCCGTAACTGCTACACTTCGCACTTGGCGAGGTGACGCAGCGGAGCAGCGGTCTCATGAAAAGTGAGCCTGAATCAGATTATATAGCATTTTACTTTAACCCTTTCATGCCGTAAACCGGAAACCTCTGAAAAAATATGTAAAGATTTTAATTATTGAAGTTGGTTGTGTATTGTGAAAATGGCTAACATAAGTCTGATAGCAACCACTTGTGCTTATTTGGTTCTATTCAGGGGCGGACCCAGGGGGGATAGGGGGATATATCCCCCCACCAGAATTTTTTGGAAAAATTTTTTGGCTTCAAAAAACAAAAAAGGAGCGAAAAAAACGGAAAACGTTTTTCATATTTAATAAAACTTGTTTGTTTTTGATACCCACAGGGATTTTACGTGTGCATATATACGTACTTGCGCACGTTGCATTCGCTCCAGGTTGTCTGTTGTTGCATTCGCTCCAGGTTGTGTGTTTGTCTGAATGTTTTTGTTTGTAAGTGGGCATTTGTAGCGTTACGCGTTATTGGTTCTGTTGTTGTTGGCTTGTCGCACCGCATGCAGCCACGTAAGCTAGGAGTGGCTGCTGTGTTGAATGTCATAGCTAGGTGTATATTTTGCAGGTTGGTGAAATAGGGAGCTTTAAGGGTGGGGTTGCCAAAAATGTTTTTCAGGACCTTAAAATCGAAAAATAGGGGGTCCCCCTGGCCAAAATTTTTTTGGCATAAATACTTCGAAATTTTTTACAGGCTTCGTGTGTACTACCTAAAATAATAAAGTAACTATGATTACTGACTTTGGGGCAAATAAAAGTTTTTCTGTGGCGCAGTTAGCACTATTTATTTTTCTAAATTAACAGACAATGCTTTAGCAGTGAAATATAAGATATAAATGTAATATGAAATATAAGTGTTTTGAGTCTGAAAAGTAAAAATGATTTTCAGGACCAAAAAATCGAAAAATAGGGGGGTCCCCCTGGCCAAATTTTTTTGGCGAACGCTGCTTCAGCGCGATGAAGATTCTGAAGAACCTGCAAAGAAACAGCATGCTTCAGGAACGTCTGAATGGGATAGCACTGATGTACATCCATCGAAATATCGACATTCCAGTTGATGGCGTTATTGACCGATTTGCTCGAAAGAAAAATCGGCGCTTAGACTTTTTGATCTGATTATTTACTAGTCCGAATCTAACTGAGCTTTATACAATAGTTTTAATTATCTGGTCTGATAAAAGTTTTAATTTTTGTTTTTATTTCTTATTTAGTGTTGTTGTGTTAATGTGCCAATTCGTTGTGTTAGATGTGCCAATTCGTTAAAGTGAGTTCAAGCACTATTGCCTTGCTAAAATAGTGAAATAGCCGAAGGGCGGGAAAAGTAACATTGTAAAAAAATATCTAGACAAGAAAGTGTTAACTAGAGCTGCTAATGGCCATCTTACGCATTTTAATTATGCATTTTCAATACTGTGTTTCATCACGATCGCACTCGTAAGTTAATGTAGGCTTTATTGCACATGTGAATATATACTACATTATTTTTGTTTTATGTTATTTTTAATAAAAATGTATATATACATTTTATTTTAAGGGAAAAATTGATTATGTGAGTTCATAGGCAATATATCGTCAATATGATGCAATTACATGTCTGGAGTCAACCGAACACATATTTCAAACATCAAAAATTTTTGGTATCCCCCCACCAGAAAATCCTGGGTCCGCCACTGGTTCTATTATTGTATCTCTAAATATCATTATAATCCACTTCTCCTCGATAAACCCTGGAGCATTCAAACATAATTACACAAATGATTATAAAAACATATGGCCAAAAAGAGTACCAATTTGAAAATGGTTCTTTTCTCTTTTGAATTCAATAGAAAGTTCCTTTTTGACAAAAAGAAACTTTATATTGCGCATTCGAAAAAAACATTTATCTCAAATTTTCAAAAATCATTATTACAGAATCCACATTTCTAGCCTATGAATTACAGATATGGTCCATATTCAAATGCGGGTAAATTGGCGGACGCCGTAGGTGTGGAAATTGTCATGCCGAGGCTTACTATGCGCCAAACCAAGCGCACCGAGGTTCCGGCTGTTTCTTGCAACGAATACTACAAACGTGCCGTGTGGTTCCCATACCTGGATGCAGTTTTATCTGTCCTCGATGCCAGATTTTCCAATCACCAACTTCAATCGATGAAAATGGCCGTGCTTACACCGTCGTTAGTTCACAAGTATTCATGGGATGACTTGCTGCCTACGGTTCAATATTACCTGCCTGCACTCGGATATTCAGACGAGGAGGTTGTAATGCACGAGTATGTGGCATGGAAATCTTTCGTTGGAAACGCTATTGCTGAACAACGGCCTGAAAGTCCCGTCGAAGCGCTGGATGTTGTGCCCGAGCGATAAGATATCTACTTTTTAACAAAGGCGTATAGAGAAACGTTCGATGGCTGTAAAAGTTGTTAGTGAACGATATTTTAATTGTTGCTGACAAAAAGCCGCATGAAGTAAGTGTTACAGAAATATAAAAAATGTAAGAGTTGGTTTCTTCTGTTTAAATGATTAAAACATATAGTCTTGCCTAATCAATCGACGTAGTCGAAAACTTAAAATTTTAAAAAAATTTCGACCCTTAAAGTATGAAGCTCAAAGACGGGTCATCTTGAAAGATATTGTCGGTGGTGGCGCTAGGCATGCGACTTGCTTGCAGATGTTATAAAGCGTGTACAATGTAATGTACAATTCACGAGATAGTTCCAAACTCATGGTCCAAAACACAGATATTTGCATTTTCGTTCCTTGTCGCTTGTTTTTCCTTTTAAATGCCAGTTACTCTTTATAGGCTGCCTAATATCAAGGCGTTGCTTCAAATTTTTGCCACGCTTCCTGTAACAACATGCACAGCAGAGAAAGCCGTCAGTTCTATGGCTATACTAAATAATTGTCTTCGTAACAAGATGACGGACGAACGGATTACTGGTTTAGCTTTGATGTATATCCATCCATCTGTGGACATTCCCGTAAACGAAGTTATCGACAAATTTGCGCAACAAAAGAACAGAAGACTTGAATTCATGTAACTGTAGCATAATCAGTGACTCGCTGTCAGAAATGATACTGAAAACTATTTTTGTGCGTAGTTGGGACATTTTGTTTTGTCACATTTGTTTGCTTTTCGATAGTTGCCTAATTTTGGAATCAACTCCCACCGGAAAATCTTGGATTATATAATGTATATGCATATATACATAGACATATATATGTATATAAACCAGGGGCGGACCCAGGGGGGGATAGGGGATATATCCCCCCCACCAGAATTTTTTGAAAAAATTTTTTTGGCTTCAAAAAACAAAAAAGGAGCGAAAAAAACGAAAAACGTTTTTCATCTTTAATAAAACTTGTTTGTTTTTGATACCCACAGGGATTTCACGTGTGCATATATACATACTTGCGCACGTTGCATTCGCTCCAGGTTGTCTGTTGTTGCATTCGCTCCAGGTTGTCTGTTTGTCTGAATGTTTTTGTTTGTAAGTGGGCATTTGTAGCGTTACGCGTTATTGGTTCTGTTGTTGTTGGCTTGTCGCACCGCATGCAGCCACGTAAGCTAGGAGTGGCTGCTGTGTTGAATGTCATAGCTAGGTGTATATTTTGCAGGTTGGTGAAATAGGGAGCTTTAAGGGTGGGGTTGCCAAAAATGTTTTTCAGGACCAAAAAATCGAAAAATAGGGGGTCCCCCTGGCCAAAATTTTTTGGCATAAATACTTCGAAATTTTTTACAGGCTTCGTGTGTACTACCTAAAATAATAAAGTAACTATGATTACTGACTTTGGGGCAAATAAAAGTTTTTCTGTGGCGCAGTTAGCACTATTTATTTTTCTAAATTAACAGACAATGCTTTAGCAGTGAAATATAAGATATAAATGTAATATGAAATATAAGTGTTTTGAGTCTGAAAAGTAAAAATGATTTTCAGGACCAAAAAATCGAAAAATAGGGGAGGCCCCCTGGCCAAATTTTTTTTGGCGAACGCTGCTTCAGCGCGATGAAGATTCTGCAGAACCTGCAAAGAAACAGCATGCTTCAGGAACGTCTGAATGGGATAGCACTGATGTACATCCATCGAAATATCGACATTCCAGTTGATGGCGTTATTGACCTATTTGCTCGAAAGAAAAATCGGCGCTTAGACTTTTTGATCTGATTATTTACTAGTCCGAATCTAACTGAGCTTTATACAATAGTTTTAATTATCTGGTCTGATAAAAGTTTTAATTTTTGTTTTTATTTCTTATTTAGTGTTGTTGTGTTAATGTGCCAATTCGTTGTGTTAGATGTGCCAATTCGTTAAAGTGAGTTCAAGCACTATTGCCTTGTTAAAATAGTGAAATAGCCGAAGGGCGGGAAAAGTAACATTGTAAAAATATCTAGACAAGAAAGTGTTAACTAGAGCTGCTAATGGCCATGTTACAGTATGTATGCATTTTCAATACTGTGTTTCATCACGATCGCACTCGTAAGTTAATGTAGGCTTTATTGCACATGTGAATATATACTACATTATTTTTGTTTTATGTTATTTTTAATAAAAATGTATATATACATTTTATTTTAAGGGAAAAATTGATTATGTGAGTTCATAGGCAATATATCGTCAATATGATGCAATTACATGTCTGGAGTCAACCGAACACATATTTCAAACATCAAAAATTTTTGGTATCCCCCCACCAGAAAATCCTGGGTCCGCCACTGATATAAACATACATATATATATACCAAGGTTACACGGGGATCCCCCCACCAAGAAATCCTGGATCCGCCCCGGTAGTACATGGCTCATATAGGAACCTTAGCTTAGGTTAAGACTAAGGCTTAGGCTTAGTATATCGAGAACGGCATAGCATGCATTTCATTTCCGCCCCTAAAGGTTACATTGTCCCAGATGGATACAGTCCCAGTATAATAGTTTATCGCTTATAGATAGTAGTCAATACCTTAGTTGACCTTTTCAAAATATTACATAGCTATATCGTTTTAGTTTTTGTCGGAACTAAAGATATCGAAGATACGGTGAAGTAATAGCTGCCGAAGGTTTGGCAAGCTACCGAAGGTTCCCTGGGTAAAAAGCTCCCCAAAAATTATAATCCCCACCCTAAATTAAAAATTTAAATTTTCACTAAATAATTTATTTATCAGTCCCCATTTTTGCAACTTTCTAAATTTTGGATTTTATTGTTTTTATGTTATATTTACATATGTTTCCTTCATTTGTTTTATTAGCTAACACACTGCTAGCTCTAGTGAGATAATCTTTGAGTTGCTTATCTTTCTATTACCACTTAAAATTTTTCAATACTTAATATTTTTTATTACCTCTGGCCTGTGAAACAACAATGTTACCGAATTTTCTGAACTTGCGCAAACGTTTGTAAAACGGTAATCCAACTTCTTGTAGACCAGTGCGTTTTCTTTTGATGGCTTCTTTCCTATCTTAATTGAAATTGCAGTTTTCTTTCCTGGCTGTATAGCTCAGTCGGGATTTAACTCCTACTTCTAACTCCCTTGGCCACCATGTGGAACGTCAGCATCTGTGTTTGTGGTAAGCCGAAAAAATCACATTAATAAACCAGAACAAAAAATATAGCACAAGTGCTGTGTACTGGAAGTTTCAGTCGTAGCTCCGAATATTTGCACGCAACATGTTGTCTTGTTTTTGTAAATGTTTATTTCAGTGCCCTCAAATTTATCCAATTCATGTACGTATACCTATAATTTGTGTTTTGCAAATTTTTAGCGTTAAGATTAAGTGTAGTAGCTGCTTCATTTTTGTTCGACACCATATATACAATATGGCTACTTCGGTGGACGTACGAAAACCATTCGTGGTAAGATTAACAAGCCCGGGTTTGGTGGAATATGTAGTGTCGCAACATATATATACTATGCCATGTCATGTGTCATCCTTTATAGTGCAGCGATAAAATTCCAAAGCACCGCAGATTTTTCGGGCCAGGGACGTTCTATTGCGTTTAGCGCGTCTTTCCACTATTAACCTAATAATAAAGTAACGTTAGGTGGAAATATTCGTAACTTATAAATCGCTACTTGGAAGTAAATTATATTTTTTGAAAAAATTTTATGCTCTAGGCTCTAGTATATACTTTCTGATTTGCTGGTTTTGACGTAGTACACTGCCATTCGTCGTATCCAGCACCCCAAACATCGATGGACCCACCTATCCCTCAAAATAAACCAATTATTGAAGAAATCCCTTAGTTTCACAATTTTGTTGCGAAATTTATAGCCCCATGGAGTATCACACGGCAGTAACAGCATACGTACCCAACGTATTTTTAAAACAGTAAAACTAACGTGTTTAACCGCGACTAGTAACCATATGCCCATCACTCACTACCCAACAAGTAAGATAGTCATTAGTACTTCTTATATTTTGTCTTATTAATAATACCGGGTCTCTGTTCCGGTAACGGTCCGGCTAATTTCGGTTTCGGTAACTCATAGTTATATTTACATTTGTCTTTATAAAATATTGATCTCACATACAATCGTAACATTTTGTAATATAAAAAGTATTGGAGCAAAATCAACGGTGTGTCAGTATTATCTCAACTTAGTGTAAACAATTTTTTCATGCAAATCGTGATCCGCGTTACATATACGTGTAGAAAGTGTACAAGCATTTCAGGCCATGTTCTTACGCGACAAAAAATCATATGAGAATGTATCCTTTATATGAATATCATCAGTAAATCAGATATTTTTACAGATTAACTGAACATCATGGAAAAGTACGGCTATGTTTTATAATTGTGTTTGCTCATAATATATATTATAGTATTTGTTCACATTGCGTAGTATTTCCCTCAGGAGGGCATGACATAAGGTGATTATACACGTTTAACTATGACTTGAATTAGTGCAAGATCTATCGATGCAGTCACTGGCTTGAAAACTGTAAAATTTAACAAAATTTCGGAAAATCACATTTATGTCCTTTTGGTGCAGTTTTGCTGGTGAACACGAGTTTTAAGGACAGTAAACTACAGTAAAACCAATTTACATCAATGCTATAAATACATCTGCTACGACTAGAATGTCTACTTTTTAACCGAAATGTGTTTACTATCACTATGTCTTGGTGCAGCAAAGTACACACAAATATTTGATATGATCATAAATTATATAAATCGTAAGATTATTAACCACACACGATACCTATTTAGTTTCTATGTTCTTTAGGCACCGCCAGCACCACCGAGCAATGTTCGTAAACTAGAATTATCCGGTGTTGTGGGCTTCAAAGCGCTTCCGGAGCAATTGGTTGAGAAAGCGAAGCAAGCAGGTTCGACCACACAGTAAACTAATAGAAACGGCGGCAGCAGAGTTTCTTCAAATAAAATAGATTGTAATTGAGGAAAATAATCTTTCTCTGTCTGTTCGTCGCCTAACTCTTCGTCAGTTTGATAGATTTTCGCAATTTTATTCTACGCATAACAAAATGTAGTTTTGCATCCAGTTCTGTATTTGCGCCTCTCCCATGATTGGGGATTTAGATTCTGACCATTACGGGTCACCCAACAATTTATGTTATAATTGTTGCTAGCGGCGTAGGATCGAACTAGTCGGTAGTGGAACTACATTTGTGAGCGGAGCTTGGGCTGTGGCATTACGAATATACTCAATTTTATGTTCTTCAAATAACAACATTGCATAGGGCATAGGGCTTTATCATTGGTAAAAATATTATATTTGAATTCTTCGACCCAAAAAACCTATAATGGTTTGATCGAAACGATTCTATTTCAATAAATAACACAAATATTGCAAAATTCTCTATTTTAGCTGCATAAACTTAACTAATTAGCTGATTACTAATTAACCACTCAAAATTTTTTAATCCCAAATATCAGGTACACACCCTGACATGATAGGCTTTCAAACAAAAAAGTTGTTTAAAATCGGTTCAGTGGTTCTTGAGATCCGTCGGACGAACGGACGGACATCGACTTTTTTGGTCACAGACACAAAATAAAAACCCTTCGCCTCGCTCCGTTCAAAAACTTGAGCGGCCAGGCAGAATGTCCGCACGGGTAGCTACTACTTTGCTGTTACACTCTTTTTGTTAGAGTAGCTGTTTTCAAGCTATCAGCCAAAGCTGTTTTTGGTTGTTCGGAGTGAACGATAGTGTTTTAGAGGTATTTAATTTGTTAATCATTTCGGCTTCGTTGTTCTAACACCACATTTGGAATGTTATTAACCATGGGGGATAGTGCCGGAGCAAAGTTTGATAAATTTTGACAGCAGAAATAGTAAGGTATTGCCACTTTTTTTAAATACAGATGTATTTTAGTCATTAGATTGTTTTTATAGATTTTCGGCGGTTGCTGAATGCAATAAAAGCAATTGTACGCTCGCTAAGTTTGCCAAATATCAATACCAAATATCTACATATTGTTGTGTTAACGGGAGCGGGAAGGTAGTTTTTAATGGAAATCCGCACCGAGACTTTCTGTTCGAAGATAGCTAAATCATTGACATTCAACTTCAAAACTATTAATATATTGATCAGGGCTGACTAAAATGGATCATCATTAATTAATTTCTTCAACATCTAATTCTATAAATCCACATAAATTGCCATCATAACCATTGGAGGATCTGTTGATAATGTATCGATTCGGCGACGACATTGCTTAATCGCCGGCGTTTCGTTTAGACGCTTAATTATATTTTACGGCGCTTTAGCCACCACTTATACCATCACAGTATAATCGCCAGCCAACAAACCCGGTGAGACCTTCTCTGTGTTGGCATATTTTCTTGCATAATCTTATCATCGTTATCCACTGCTTTGACACGGACACCTCAAAACGGAGTTTTGTCATTTTTTAGGTTTTACATTTAACCTTTTGTGTGTTGGCGAAACTGGCATCGGAAAAAGTACTTTAATGGAATCTTTGTTCAATATGACTTTGAATCTCGAACCGTGCTCACACGAGCTGAAAACCGTGGAACTTCATTCGAATACATACGGTAAGCCAGATTTTATACTGTTTTGGCCCATGACAATATTAAACATGTTTTTATTTATATAAATTTATGGTAATTGAGATGAATTAACATAGCAAATCCCTCAGAGATCGCTGCACACGGTTAAAAAATTACTTAGTGCCAGAAATAGCAAAATCCTGATAATAATTTCTTAACTTCAGAACGCTTGACATTGTTTATAGGTTATGGAGATTTCTGAATTCGGTACAAGCAATGGTGTTTAAGTTGTATGGTTCCACACTAATGTTTTCCTGAAATTTGAGATTTATAAATTTTAAGTGTTTCCTTTCGTTTGATGGTCGGACGCCGGGATAAACGGTCTTGTAGTTTGCAATAGTTCCTAAAACTTCGTCACGTTACCCTTAATATGTTGATGCTGTATTATCGTTACGGAATGAACGTTAACGGTTAACAAGAGCTATATAATATAATTTCTATGTTTTATTGATTTGCCTACCGATTTCTTTCCGCGATCTGTTAATATAAGGCAAATGTTTTACTGTTCATCTATGTACAGTTTCGCACTGAATCTGGCTTATCTAAAATTTGGATCGGCAAAAACGGGTGCCCCTGGTTGGAGCCCCCGTAGGCGAAATGTTTTGATTCACCCTGATAAGAGCACCCACGGTTAACATAAAAGCCTAAATTTTTTTACAAAAATCTTTTTTCAAAGTTAAAAATCTGACTCAGCGAAGTAAAAAAATGATTATGTTATATTCAACCTCAATAGAGACGCCTTATCCTCGGTTCTGAGGCGCCATGTATTAGCAATTTATGCGTTATTCATTAAAACACCGAAATTGGATTTTTTTATTTCAAAGCTCCCATTTCAGGATACTATCCAGGACACCATTGTTAAAAATGTTAGCTAATGGTTAAGCTAATGAATCTAAGTGTTTTTTCTGGTACTGTACTATTTGACTATATATCATGTTTACAGTTCTAAATGTCTGATTGATAAAATGTCAGAGTATACTTTAATTAAGATAAATGTGTTATTTTGTTTTCGACTATGGTTTACCAAATAGGGATGTGTGTTGGAATTTAGAGAGCCTCTTATCCGTTAACGGTATGATTTTAATAATAGTGTACATGATAACTGCAGATGTTGAAGAAAGCGAAGTGCGATTGAAGTTGACAATTGTCGAAACTGCGGGATTTGGTGATCAGCTAGACAAGGAGAGCAGGTAATCAGCATTGCGTTAGAATTGTATAAACGTAGTTAAGGATGTCCAGGGTATTTTGTTTTGCTCCTTGCACAGACTAAGACAGTCATATATATATGACAGATTTATACATTTTGCTAGAACTGCACATCGAGAGCAAATTTTTACCATTAATTAGCGATGTATGTTATTTTGGAGCTTCAACTACTCTTATATCATACCAAAAAACTCATTTATGGTTTTGACTTACACAAGAACGGCAAGCTTTATCTTTTGTTTTAGAAAATAAGAGGTTTGCAGGCAATGTGTATTTTATCTTATCTTGTTTACTCGTTTTATGTTTATTTTATCAATGCTGTTGTATTGAACATAGGTTCATCGAAGTATCGTTCGAATATTCGCTGAATCCTGGTTGTGGTAGAAAGGAACCATCCTTTGATCTCCAGACCTGCACACAAATTATTCGGCATAGACTACGTTACTCCGTTTAGGTGCAGCAACTGCGTACGACACAGCTTTAATATTAACACTTTTCAGTTCAAAAATAATTCTCGATTACATTAATCGACAATTTGAGTCGTATCTTCAAGAAGAAATGAAAATCAAACGAACGCTACAGTTTTATCACGATACTCGAATTCATGCTTGTATCTATTTTATTTCGCCTACCGGACATGGGTAAATTTTAAAAATTTCTATATTAGTTGTCTCAGTCGATCTGTTGAATATAGTATTTTTAATCGAGTTGATAAAGGGGACTCTGTGTTGTTGAAATGTGTTGTAAACCTAGTGCTATTTCTGTAACTTGAACAAAGGTATAAGTCTGATTACAATACCGTGAAACGATGCTGGTGTAAGTGGTAGCACAAACAACGCAAATAGAACAGTTTTGTTCCACTAGTAATCCCGCAAACCTGTCGATTCATTTTAACCATCAAATACAGCTACTTTGAAAAATTTCAAGCTTTCATTGTCAAAATTGATTTTTGCAATGTCTTGCGGTGTCACATAATTGTGCTTACATAGCCGTTATAGCAAGCTATGAAACACTTTCAAAAGCAGGAAGGAGTTACTAAAGGAGACTATGGTAACACACGAGGCAAATAGCACCGATTCGTGTTCCACTAGTAACCCCATAATCCTATCGATCCATTCTAGCCTTCAAATACAACTAAATGAAAAATTTCAAAGTGTTTATTATCAAAATTAATTTTTGTTGTGTCCTGCGGTGTCACATAATTGTGACGACATAGCCGTTTTCTTAAGCTATTAAACTCTGTTAAAGGGAAAATAAAAGAGTTCGATTTTTACCTGAGTTCGATTTTTACCTGTCGCAAGAAAGATGTTTACCTTGTCGAAATTTTTAAAATTTAACTCATTTAAGTGAATTTTTAATTTTGGTTTATATCTTGAACTTGGCTGCTCTGGCAAGCAATATGGCGAAGCAAAGTTGTATCTTTGGATTCATTTAAATAGAGAAAGAATCCTGTATTTCAAAAACATTTACCTTACTGCAGCGCGGGAGTCGGTGTTATCAACACGACAAACTGTTTAATATGCTTTTGTGTTCATAAATTTTGCGCTAAGGGTAAGAAATGAGTGTAGCAGCGTAAACACATCACTAGGTGCACAATTAGATACATTTACTCTTCGGATGGAAAACTTTGGGAAAATAATCAACTGCAACCAGGCTCTTAAGCCACTAAAATATTTTACAAAAATTAAAAGGTGTTCCAAGAACTTACGGGTTTTTGGGGTACAAATTGTTGGTCAAGGAACCTGGGATCTACATTTCGTGGTCTAAGAACATGGTTGGGTAGTCATGTTTGTGCCCTGCTATGCGGTCATAAACCTGGGAACGGTAAGGGCGAAAAGGACCGCGACGTATCGCGAGTTATTGTAGGGTAAAGTTTATGAGTATCGTACTCTTCAGTAGAGTAGATCATCATCGACTCTTGATTTCACTAAGTTTTAATGTGTTAAATCAAAAACTATAATCGCACGCACGTGTTAATAAAAACTTAGGATTTAGGTTAAGGATCATGGTTCAAGCGAAGTTCGTTCTATTTACTCAGAATTCGATTTATATGCACCTAATTCTGATCCTAAATGTAACATGTAATTGCTAATGTTATATTTAATCCTGCTTTTGGACACCATAAACTTTATTTGAAATAGCAAAAGACTGCTTTACTCAGCTTACTGAATAATACAATGTGTATAGTGTGCTTTTTAGCATTGAGTTGGTTTATTTATCGAGATCCTACAATGGATGTCATCCAGCTTTACGTCCCTGTAAAAAAATTTTAAATGCAGTTGCTCTTATATAACTTTTCAGCCTAAAAGCGTTGGATCGAGATGTTTTGAAGCAGCTATGCTCGAAAGTTAACGTTATACCTGTTATCGCCAAAGCAGATACGATCTCAAAAGACGAACTTGAACGATTCAAAAATAAAGTGAGTGAATAGTCATTACATTTTTCATTTGTTGTTTTGCTTTTAAGGCCTTCGCCTTATTGGCATATATTTATATTTTAATAATTCAACTAAGTAGTTGCAATTTAACTAAGCAGATGATGTAAAGTCCTGGCGAAATATGTATGGGCATTAGTGAATCCTCTACAGTATGTGCCACAAATGACTACAGCTTTGTGAACGAGTGCCCATTTGCCATTACAATAATTAATTTATAGACGTGGCAAGCATAAGCGTCTCATATATAATCCAATGTGAAACGGTTGGCTAAAATCTAAACCTTTGCGTTTATAGACCAACGTGTTGGTATATTTTTGTTGTTTTCATGCATCATATAACTCTTTGTTTTTTAAATATATTTAGAGAATTTTTGCTGTTTCACAGTAAATGGTGCGCCAAGGGTAATTTTAAAACTCAAACATTGTTAATGCAAAGCGGTGCCATAGATAATTAGCTTTTCTTATCGCCAAAGTGGTGAATTCTGAGCGTTGAACATATAATTTAGAGTGAGTGCACAGCTATATTAAGTAACTTACAAAATGATCCTAATATCAGCCGAGCTACTTTACTCTTCGAGGAGATATACCCGGTTATTGTGCATTTTGGGAGTCTTTATGTACAACTATTTTGAGAATGACATGATCGACGCCAAAAACATTCATATAGCTTGAGCGGTTGTGGAAATATTACTAATTTCGTGTGTTTTGGGTTCCATGGGCCCATATAAAACACTTTTTGACCCAATAGCAGCACACCGTTTGCAGCTATACAGAGGGTGAATTGTTCTACAAAATGCAACCATATAGCTAAAGGGGTTGCGGAGATTTGTCGTTTTCATGTATTTTGCACCCATGGGACCACTGACATCACACTTTGACCCATTTCTGATCGTAAATACTGAGGACAGCAGTATACAATGTGCAGTTATATAAAGAGTGAACTGTTCTACAAAATGATAACATGTAGTTAGAGCAGTTGTGGAGATACGACGTTTTCGTCTATTTTGGGTCTCATGGGCCCCTTGAAAATACATTTTGACCCAGATCATTCATCCAAGGGAGCCATATAGCAAAGCATGATACACATCCTTATAAAGCTTTTTTCCTTACAAAATATGCATGCTTTGCCTGACATATTCTCACCAGTTGTCGAAATAGAATCCATAACGTGTTTTGTCGTAAGCGAAGCCCATTTACCTTTTACGACTCGAAGGATTTGGAATCCGGTTTTGTGTCTAACTAAAGAGAACAAATACATATTTAAAGCTTTAGAGTAAGCTATCGTTCTAGTAAACCCGCCAAGTTGAGTTATACTTGTCAGCCAAAAAACCCAGCAACGGACACCATCGAAATTACCACTCTGGCCATTGAATTCAGTAAATGTTGTAAGAAATGGTGCCACATATCTATAATTGAGCTTTACATATTTTGAACACATTTTCACTTATTTTATCAATTTTTCGCTTTGGAGTGGAATATTAAAAAGTTAAAATCATCAATAGGTTAAGCACTAGAAATCATCATTAAAACTATGTTACCGTCGTTCTGTATTTTCCCTAAATTTAAACGGCATTGCATCGATATTTTATTGATAATACAACTTAGGTTTGATTGAAGTTATGTTACTTTATAGGTAAATTGTTCCTCCGTAGAATTTACCAATCTATTGCGATTAGTTATACGTGATTCCACTTTAGCTGCGGATACTATGGTTGTTCGTTTGTCAAAACTACGAAATGCATCATGCAAAATTTGTTAACATTCCAGCTGTCGGTATTCACAGTTTAGCGAACTGTAAAAACCTCTTGCTACATCGCGAATTGAGACCATGCGCTTACACAAAATTGTTTGTGCACAGTTATCTGTTTTAGAGTCGTAAAATGATATGACAAAAGAACTGCGAATGGGTGCCCACCTACCAAATTTGAATTGCACGTTAACGCGGTAAACGCTTACCGCGTTCTATGAGCTTTGGTTAATTCATTTGCAAGATATTTTCATTTCACAAAACTTTAGGTATAATTATCGTTTTACTACAGATACTGAGCGATATGAAAGCACACAACATCGAATTTTATGCATTTCCGATGGATGACGATACCTATGTTGAGATTAATTCTGCACTCAACGTAAGCTGGTTATTATTTTCGATTTATACGTTGTTGTGCTTTTGTCGCAAAGCTGTAAACAATTCTGGTTTTCTGTCGGTTTAATGTATAGTATTGCTTTTGTTTTGCTCAGGGAAGAAAATTTTTATTATCAGTTCGTTCTATTTCTGCGGACTAGATATTGTTTTTCATTGTTGAAGTAGTTTTATTAACTTTATTCATAAAAAAATAGTTCTTGACATGATTCAGCGGCACATAGTTCTTGACATGATTCAGCGGCACATAGTTCTTGACATGATTCAGCGGCACATAGTTCTCGACATGATTCAGCGGCACATAGTTCTCGACATGATTCAGCGGCGCACTGCGCACATTATATTTTGTGATTAGCTTATATTAATTATATAACCATATCATTTCTGTAGCGTTTCAGGCAAGTGTTCCATTTGCTGTTGTTGGTAGCACAGACTTTGTCAAAAAAGGTAGCAAGAACGTCCGTGCACGTCAGTATCCATGGGGAATTGTCGAAGGTAACAATTTTTAGTCCTTAGTTCCAAATTCTGTTTTTTTCGCAACACAATAATGTTGGTTCGTGTGGTATCGCGCTCAGCTTGACAATGCAATTGATATCTACAGGCTGTCTAAAATAAGGAAAACCGAGGATCGCATTTCAACCGGGAATTTGATTGAACCGTCGTTTGAACTTTGATGAATTTTCGTCCACATTGAGAAAAAATTTTCGCATGGTATTGTAAAAATTTCCGCGTGTCAAAATTGCAAAATTATTGCTGGGCGGAAGATTTCATATTTTCATGGTCTTTACAGTCCCGTGTGCGATAAGTGCGTCCCCTAACGGAGTATCAACTATAGCTATGCTAACTGCAGACCAAGATATATTTTCTGGAATGGGTACCTCAGGCAGCTGTATCTTTGTGAAGGTTGAGATTGTTTATTAGAATTTTTATCTAAACATATTTTCCGACTTGCTAGATAAAAAAGTTTTGAGTCCATGGGTAGCTGCAAAAATTCGCTCTTTCTTAACCCACCTCATAATCCTTAACCTGAGGTTTGCCACTTAAAGTTATTACGAATTTGTTCAGTTCCACGTGTCATACTCTTTGCCATTGCACCGGTTTCACAAACCGCTTAGGTTTTCCGGCTGATAACACAACGTTTTAGATAGCTTCTTCTAAAACAACCGAACAAACGTATTACACAGTGTAAGGGGAACAAATTAGGCATTTCGAATGGAACCACTAGATAGACAGTAAAGGAAATAATGTAGTAATTTCTACGGCGAATGACAATCTAGGGGTACGTGGAAAATGAATTTTATTCAGAAAATTTTGGCCACTTAGGTAAGTGAAAATAACGATTTCATCAAGGAAAATAAATTTGCAGAGCCGCGGGGAAACAAATATTTCCAGAAGTCATTTTCCCGTCACACTTGTTTAAAAATATTTTATGGAAAACACGAAAATTGGGGCTTGCCACTTGTACTGTGGTTTCTGTTTTGGATTTGAACTAATTTTCAATGTTATGTACACCTGCAGTTTAGTTCATGGGAACCTGGAATATTACTTCCGGGAATCCGTAGACCTGTATCTACCCTTTCGAGGTCGAGCACTTGTAGGGATTTTGTTTACAATAACTATAGCACGGGACTAGATATAGTATTAAACGGCTATTCAAATATTGTAAGTTTTGGAAAATTCTAGTTAACTTAAGCAGTTGAATAGCCTATAAATTTGTTGGTATATACGTGTTTTTCATGTGTTCAAAGTGAAATGTTGACTTTCCATTGGTGCTAAGATGCAATATTTCTGTTTTAGACATTCTAATTAGTGCAACCCAATAAAACATTGATTATGACATGAAAGTTGCAATCTATACACATTGAGTACTGAATAAACAAGCGCACCGCGGGAACAATGGTGGTGATTTTTTAAATTCTGTAAGGATCAGATGCATAGTCTTTAAATGTTATAGAGTCATGACCTCCGATGTTTAAAAGTTTGCATGTAAAATGTTTTAAAATGAGTTAGGTTGCTTCCTCAGCGGTTTTTTATTGTAACATATTTCAGTAGAAAACGAGGAACACTGTGACTTTGTTAAGTTACGTGAGGCACTGTTGCGAACGAACGTCGAAGATCTGCGCGAGCGGACTCACAAGGTATTGTACGAAAATTTCCGCCGACAGCGATTAATGGAAATGGGGCTTAAGGAAGGTGACCTTGGGCCCGGCATACAACAAGCTTATCAGCAGGTAAAGAGTTGTTCGTTGTTAAAAAGGAGCGATGGGTGGAAATGTTCTGATTGCTGTGGGTGAAAATTTCTTTGTTGTGTGTCTCTATCACTCATAACTCATCATCGGGTGCATGGGTTTTGATAACAAAAGTGATGGCGATGTGGTACTTAGCTGAACGCCAACACCTCCGACCATCTTCAGGGTCAAAATGGCAAAAACAGGTTTTAAAGGGTTCTTTGCAATTCTGACTATACCGCTTTTAGTGTGTCGCAGCCCATATCGCCCGACGCAGGCTTTGCATCGAAAAATAGAGACCACCATCGATGTGGAACAACACTTCTTTGTAGTACCAATCTCGGGTTTGCTGTTTATCCGAATGTGGGTTACCGACCTTTTGCCAGAAATATTGATTTTTCAAATTTCGGTTTTTTGCGTACTTTATCTTGAAGCGTGTATATATTATTCTATCAAACTTGCGGAATGCGATAGGTTTTTTCGGTACACTGAATACGATGTTTTGATTATCTAAAGCCCATTACAAATATTGTTCGTGATTTTTTAGACGTCTTCAAACGACTAAGGGTCGATAAACCCGGTTTCCTGGATATAGACTTTCTTCATTTTTGGTTACGTATTGTGTTCTCAGCATCAAAAATCATCTGTAAGTAGTTTTTTCTGAACGCTGTAAACAATTATTTGGTTATCTATAGTCTTGAACATATATTACATGCTTTTTCAGCTGTTTTGGGTGGGTTCACGGTCGCCGATCCGATCCAGAACATAGTCTGTCCTATCATCTCCAGACGACCAAAATTTCAGCGGGTCGGTCCTCTCAGCTCCAACTTGAGCGAATTTACCCCAGCTTACCTGGAGGAAAACTGTATCCTCCAGGTCAGCTGGAAGTTTTGTAATTGCATTTTTCCTTGTTTTTAATTTGCTAAGAATTTTATCATAAATAGTCTAACTATAAGCAGTACTATAGAATTTTATTATGACCGTTTCTTGTTACGTCGATCATTTTTGGTGCGACGTGGAAATACTTGGGAGAATGACATTGGGGGTTTTCTAAGCCCTGGGGCTTCACCGCATCTTCCATCTGTGGAGGGGCCAGTTGACTTTCGTTTTTTTGTTATATATTGCTTTCGGGGCATTTAGAATAGTTATATTGATTTGACGGTGCCTTGAATACGATAGTATAGTCACTTGGTATCCAAACCGACTGTATCATATTTTTCGGGGGTATTGTGTTCGAAATGGTTTAAGAAAAACCGTAGGCGAAACCGATTTACCGAAAGAATATCGTGTATCGACACTTATTTGATTATGTCTTTTTTGTCCCTTTCAAGCTATTATAGATTTTTCGACATGTATGATAGGTGATGTACCTTAAATGCTATCAGACCAGCATTATTATTCAGGGGTTCCAGGGATCTTACAGTGTTATATAGATCAAACATGAAGCCTGTTACAGATGATTACACATAATAACAACTATAGTAGACGTAACCCCGTTTCACCCTCACTTGCGAGGTACTAGTAGTAAAATAAAGGGTACAAATGAACGGTTAATTATACAATACTGACAGCTTTGACACAAAGTTTACTTAACATCTTTATTGTGCTTTTACGAACTTATACACATTGCAGCGTAAAAGTGTTTATATCGGTTTAGAATTTCGGTGTGTGATTTTTATAATTAGCCAAAATACTGTCACAAATATGAAATGCTTCCAGATAATTAATATATTGCATTAAAAGGTAAGTGAATGTCTGGATCAAAAAAAATTATAATCCATATTTGTCATATTTGAATCTATAATATTGTATCTGCTTAATTTCCAACGGTCTTGTATTTATTTAGATCATTTAATGAATATAGAAAGATGTTGTGCATCATTTTTATAATAATTAGACAACGGTAGATGAAATGTGTATAAATTAAAAATGTTTTGCATTGAAATGTATTTTGTATTGATTCTTAATTGGCATTTGTTTAGCGTCGCATCGAGCATCTGGCACAACTTCAAGCGTCGGAGAATGAACTTCGGGAAAAATTTTTGCTTCGTGTCAAAAACAAAGAAGATGAGCTCAAACGACAAGAAAAAGATGTAAGTGTCGCTTTATATAGATTAGTTTTCAGTGTGAATTGACTTTGACAAAGTACAGCATAAAGATTTAGTAGTAGAATTATGTAATTATTGAATTCGAGTGGGATGAGAATATTCAATTTTGGCTTTGGAGGGGGGTGAGGAGGTCCTGTCTGTGTATGTCTGTCGCACCTGGATCTCGATAACGGTTGGGCGGATTTTGATGCAAGATAGCTCATTCGAACCGCAAGTCGATTTAGGTGTAGTGACGGAGCCCGATTTTTTATTTTTTTTTGCCGTGGGAAAAGTTATGTTGCAAAATGACGTCATTTTGGCCCATTTTTCGGGCACCCCCTCCAGTTTTTGGCGACTTTTCTCAATAAGAGGTATCCGCAAATTAATAGGTTAAATTCCATGTAGCTTTACCAGGGCTTTCCAATGATATATAACAAGTTTTTCAACTACTTCCCAATCTGGAGTCTATAAGCTTATAGTTGGCGCCAAATTTCATATTTGGTGAAAATCGTGGGAAATGCACCTAGATGTGTGCTTATTGTTGGTTTTAGTGTCGGATATGTGGTTTTCTGGGCCAACAAGCAGATTGCGAATGTCAAAAATATTCTGTGGCAAATATTTTTCACACTTCTGCTTCATACTTGGTATGAAAAATGAGATTTTTCTCATGTGTCGGTTTAAATTCTTTAACGTTCTTTTCACGGCCAATTTAGGGTTTTATTGAATTATTAATTTGTTAGTTGATTGTTTTTGTACTCGTTGTATGATGTTTTGTCTACTGCATACGTTGGCTATCAAACGCGGGAGTAACTATGACTCATCACTCACGGTTTATATAATGCTGCACCTGCGTACTGTATGTAGGCTTTGTTTGTGTGTGCTTTCTACAACAGACTTCGGGGGATTGTTCTCACCACTCGAATGCTGGCTTGCAAGCGAGCTTCACTAGTTCTGATTAATTTAAATAAAGATGGGGATTATGCATTTATGTACACAGTACATGTAATTTTATATCCCTACGGTACAGAAACATAACATCAAAATTAATATTGAAATGTAATTGCATTCTAATATGAACTATATACTGTGGTAAATATACGGAGCTTTTTATACATAGTTAAATGTCTGTAGCACTACGAATAACAAACCTCGATTCGAACAAAGCCAACAGCATCAGATCGAGTACTTAATTATTTTAAACTCGCATTGCCCAGGTTGTATCGAACACTGTCCAAACAGGACATCCGAACAGCGTCTAACAAAATATGTGCTCCTCGAAATAATATTCTGGCCTGTCCACAGTGGGGGAATCACCTCCACTTTCCAAATTCCCTATGTTAGTGAGATTTTACCCCATGTCCGTCCCGTCCCAACACTGAGGTGAAACCCCAACGTTCAACTAAATCTAAAAATGTCATGTCTGAAAATTTGCGTTTTTTGTTTGCAACTTGTTTTTTTAATCATTAATTACCACTATTTATAATGCTAAAACGTCGTTTTATAGTTTGAAAATACATGCACGGTAGTAAAACTACATGAAAATATGGAAATATTTAATATTTTTAAGCAAAGTTTATTCTCACCGCCACTACTTTGAAATTTCCCCAGAGAATGAAAATGCCCCCCTCCGAAGTCTCCCCCACTTTTCGGAGGGCTGTGGACAGGACAGACATTGTGTCATTTCTTGCAGGTACTGTATATAATTATAAGGACATATAGCGTATATCTAATGTGTGGGCATTATAGAAATGTATTATGCTTCATTTTTTAATTAGAAAATCCAGGGTTTGTTAGGAGCATGATTAATCACTCTCGAATATTCTATATTTGAGCTTCAACAGGAACTACACGTTGCGGCTCATTGCCACAGTATTGATGACATATCAAAGTAGTCCGTGCAAACTTTTGTTGTGAGCAAATATGCTTGTGCAATATTTTTAACCAATGTACAATTTTCGTCTCACATAATTGCGCATTTTAGCTCAACATGCCATCCAGCATAGCTTTAAACACTGTTATGGTATGGAATAAGTAAAAAATGAATATCCTGAAGGGAGTGTTTCTATCCGTTCTCTCTAGCATATTATATCTGTTTTTGTATGCGTGAAACAAAACAGAAAAGGCTGGCCCAAATCTATCAAATCGTTACCGAAATATGGTCATTTTGTGTTTTTATTCTTCGGTGGCGACCCCTCTGGGATCAGGTGTGCACACCTATTGAAGATGTGCTGTGGTGTTTTCAGCTTGTTCCCAGCGTGTTCCTGTGGGTAAAAGAAGCAAAACAAAAAGTTGTCACATCGAATCGTTTAAAAGTTATGTCCGAAAATATCTAAAATAACATTATTGAAGTCAAACTTATTATTTTGGAATTCAAAGAAGACCGGGTGGTAAGAGGGTGTGGCCCAAAGTTTCTTTTCTGCATTCCCATATCGATTTCCTACCCAACAAAAAAAGTCCGTTCAATTCCATCGACGGAATCAAAAGTTATGGTCAAAAAATATCTGACGGACCCAAAACTTCGGACACACGGGCAGACAGATGTACGGCAATTAGTATATAGGGTAGCGACATTTAACTTGTTGGTGGGTTGATACCTGAGCCAACGGAGAAATGCCATGTGGCTTTTATCACAGTTATAAGAAGTACATTTTAAGCTTCAAATCAAAATGGATGCCGAAAATCGTCGATTTCAACAAGAATTGGCCGAGCTCGAAGAAGAAAATAGAAAACTGGATGCGGAGATGTCTGAATTTTATCGCCAGAAAAGTCAGTACTCGCAAACGCTTCGAAAAAATAAAAGGTTAGTCTCGTTGGCTTTATGTAGCATATTATTACAATTTTCTTATGCTTCATGTGTAAAATCTATTATAATATGGTGTAGCTGATTGACGCGGGCTTAATCATGCTATCATTACCACGCCGTTCGTATATTAAAAGTTGTTCTTTTAGATACTTCATTTGAACCTTAACGTCAACTTAACTTCTACCTTACTTTACTAGTTACAAGAATAACAAAATACATAACAAAGAAAGCAGAAAAGCGCACATAATTTTTCTAGAAAAGTGAACTGCCGAACTTTACGAAATAGTGTTGTCGATGTGCCCACATGCTCCGCGATAATATTTTCGTCAAAATGGGGAGAAACGAATCCATTTCGATGTTTGTCAGAAGAACGCATGATTAGAAATAATTTGCTGATCTTCACAGGTTCTTGATCAGGTGGTGCCACAATGAGCATGCTACGTTCGACAAGGACTATAAGGACATAAGTCAAATTGAACTAGATGTTGCCTGGTTATAGGTGACAAGTGCTAAATTCGGAGACTTTTTCAGTAAATTGATTGCTTGGCATAGTTTGGATCTGAATCTATGTTTCCTAGCGGAACTTGATACAGTAATAACCAACCCTGAGGCTATGTGAAAATTGTAGTTAAATAGGCTCACTTATTACGATGCTACATAAACATGACAAGCGCAATATTTTGTAAGATTTTGGTCTAAAATACCGTTCTTAACTTTTAGTGCCTCCGCATTAACAAATGTGGAAAGGATAATGATAATGCCATGTAGTAGTGCGCGTAGTCAAATCGGTTATCGTATTACCACGTTACAGACAATGAGACAAAGTATAAACTGATTTTAGTTCAAGGTATCAGTTTTAATCCCGTTATTCTTCCATAGCAAATGTTGTGGAAACGATATTTGTTATATATGTATGAATATTACTTAGGTCATAATATCCTATAATTATGTCGGTCAAATCGATCCTCTTGTTACCAAGTTACAAATGATCATATCCGAATTTTTGTTGATTTTGGCATGAAAGGAGGTTTATCCCATACTTGTGGTGAGTATGTTAAGGCATTACGCCACTTCAAAATTAGCTGTCAATTACTTTTCATGAATTAACGTTTACTAAGACATAGCGTCTATATTACCCAGCGGTAATAATCTTGATTTCTGTTAATGCTGTGCGGTGAAAGGAACGAACGCATCTGTTTTGAGTTTTTTCGAGTTTCAGCATTTTCAATTCGAAATAAAAAACAAACTGGAATTATTTTCATGGAACTAAAATTAAGATTTGCAAAGCATCTGAAGTTTGCAGCTGGGCGAAATTTATTTACTACGTGGTTTACATTTTAGGTAAACAATGTTGCCTGTGCCTTCCTATGACTCTACCTGCCAGCCAACGGAGACTAAACGGCAAACAAAGCTTCGCACATGATCATACCGAACTGTCGCAAGTTCAGTATGATTAATTGTTGCTTTATTTTGCTTCTTTAAAGGTGCTTTTTGCAATATTGCCAGTTATTCAGTATCTAATGTAACAGTTACGTATCATGATTCTTGTGAATTTATACCTTTTCTTGATATTTTAGCATGAATCTAATTAATTGGAAATTGTTGGTTACAAAATTACCTTCATTTTGAAAAGGTTTTTTCAAGTACAAATAAACCCACTAGTTTAGGCTAAAACTAATATGTACCCAACATATTAGATTTTGTTCCGTCTTTTTATTAAAGCTAATTACAGTGTACATCATGACTAGATTATAAAAAGCGCTATTAAATATACAGTTACAAAGAAATAAAAGCAAATTTTTTCGAATTGATTGCGCACGGTTTCAAAATTTGTAGCCTGTCTTATCTCGCAACAAGTCCGCAATATTTCTACGACTGACTTTAATTGTTCTATGCAAATGAGGTATTGTTTCCTATATATGTACCAGGAGTCCATAAATACATTTAGTTGTGACCATGTCCGGTACAAGGACATTGTAATAAACGAGAATGGTATTATCTGTATTGTAGGGAAAGTTTATCATTATACGACAGGATTGGTTACCTGGCGGCAAGTTTTTTGAGATAATCATTTTGTGCTAAGTGATTTACTAATAATGTATGTTTGATATTTTGTTCGAAATGTGATGATCGCCTAGTATTGATTATTTGCTTTGCAATTACTAATTACATATGTGAATATTATTGGTTAAATATGATTAAGTTATACTCTTGTGCTGCGAATTTCGTTTGGTCAAACACAATGCTTCTTTTATTTTTAAATTAAAGGTTGGAGCATCGTTGTATTAAAGCCTAATAAAAATTTGGTCCCGCAACATTTGGCAAGATTAATGGTGATTATCGTGTCGGCCTAGGAAATCGCTTGCAGCTATATACGGCGCTTCCTACCAACGCTTTGTAAAAACAATTTTTGTTTGGCTTCGATGTTTTGGGCATGCCAAACGTTCTTCGTTTAGTCCAAATTCATTTCTGGTCGACTTGTATGAGGGAAATGAAATTTTTATTTTTTATTGTGTGGCAAACCATCGATTCTACGCGAAAGCTATAAACGTGTGTGAGCTAACTTATTTTTATGAGCTAACTTATTTTTATTTCTGGTCGACTTGTATGAGGGAAATGAAATTTTTATTTTTTATTGTGTGACAAACCATCGATTCTACGCGAAAGCTATAAACGTGTGTGAGCTAACTTCTAGCATGTGTATACACGAACATGGTTATATTATCCAGATTTATCCGTAATTTCAGGCCGTATAATAGAATAGAAATTTCAAATTGTCTGTGTTTTTATTACGCGCTGTTAGCTCATAAAATAGTATATATTGCGTGTTTTTCGCACTACGTAAAATGACTTTTCAAAATTCGATAAATTGTTGAGAATTTTATGTTAATTGTTCAATGCGTTTGAAATTTTGTACAACAACGCATTCTATTTTCAGCTAAACTGAGTAAATAATAAATAATGTGGTGTGGTATATAATGACACACAGTACAATTTTAGATACTTATAGGCAGCTAAGCTACACATTAAACGTTATATTGATATATATTATAATACAGTTCATCGTTTAGTGCTGTCGTAAGTTTATAAAACACAATACATGCAGCAATCAAAAAGAATATTAGCACCAGCTAGGGATCGAATAAGAACAAAATTTTTACACGTTGGTTTAAGATTTATTGTAAAAGCTCTCATATTAAAATCATCTGTAATATGTAGTTGTGATGAATAACATGTGTGAAATACATATTTCCAGTAGCATGAAATAATTTGCAGCAAACCTGATATTCCATGTTTTTTGTGTGAAAAACTATTAAATTTCCATTATTGAATACATTGTTTGAAAAATACGTGATTACAGTTATTATATAGACATTTGCCCCGGTAACAACCGCTGAATTTTTGAGTGCCCAACAACAAGAACTGTTTATTAAGATGTCGTTAGTTTATTGCGGTGTTGCTTCAATTTTTATCGACATATTACACCGAGGACTTTTTGTTGCATGCAAAATATAGTTGTATTATTTCATTATTCATTCATATATATTTGTTTCATTATTCTGCACATCTGTACTTATAATTTGTAAACTTATATTCGTATTATCTTTGATATTGCGACACTTAGTGCAATAAAATAATGTCAATCAAAATATCTGATACAATAAGTTGGCTGCTTATAAGTATCGAAAAACCGCATGAGGTTACTTGTACCGCAATATTGTTCACAATGTACCTAATGTCTAGCTTTGCCCAAGTCTATAGTTTGATATGTTCGCGTTTGCTGCGTTGTGGCACTTCACAAACTAAAGAGTTTTTGAATTTTAGAACACTTAGTGTGCTTTATTGCTTGACGATTCAGCTAATACCTCATACTATTTGCTAATTCATATAGGAATGTTTTCTTTATCAAGTTATGTTTAACATATTTTTACCCGGCATCTGTCTCTTACTTGAAATATATTTGCCCAAATCACCAGTTACGACTAGCTTTCCACTCAATGCAGGATATGACAGGTCTTCAACGATCAGTTGCAGGAATGGTAGGCAATGTGCAAAATAGCATAGTTACTCGCGTCAGTACATATGTGCTTGATAATGCAGCTTAGCTGTGCAGCATAACATGATTTTACTGTATAAATTGCAAAACGGACAGCAGCTATAAGTTAGCACTGTGTGATTTGTTTTACACTTCGTGGTGGCACAAAGGCCTGCAAAATTCAGTGGCCACTCAGCATCGTCGAAATTCATTTGAACATGTGCCAAATATTTCGATCATTTAATTTTATTGACTATGGGCGGAAGTTAGGGCAATAATGTACGGTACTTATTCAAGGCGCATTAGGTGATGATGAAAATATTAAACACTGAGTGGTGAGCAATTGTCAGTATTAGGTGCTTGGTCACGTCTGATTTACCACACTATGTATCCTATGTTTTGTGCTGTGCTACAACTATCATGCATGCATCGTTCATAGCTACCCCTCCAAAAATTGAATTTGCAGTTATTGGGGTAATGTGGTTAATATCGGCGACACATCTGAAGGTATTTTTTGTATATTGTCGATCTCTGCTGCTGTTAACTAGATGCTTCGCAAGGACCGTTGGGTTTCTACAATTTTGGGGTTTTATTACCGCATCCAATTCATTACTTCAGTAAACTTACTTTGTTTATATGTTCAACTGGAAACCTGTAACATTGTTATCTATACTCCTATAGTTCTGTTCGTTAATATTTTTTGAACCCACATGGTTGGCATCATCTTTTATCAATATCCAATCAGTAGAATTAACGATACAGCAAGGACTTCAGTCATATTTTCTTAGTGTTATGTTAGTCTCATAATGATTTTATATGTTGGGAGCATCATTTATTTGCTTCGAGCTATAAACGACTCCAAGTGTGAAAATTCAAGTGTTCGCGGTGTTTGAATCCATATTTTCTGGATTGATACAGTAGGAGGCGCTACACTACTCGGCCTCGTTTTAATAAACGCGTCCCGGGTTACATTGCTGGTCATTTAAACAGTGGTTCGGGTTTCCAAAGGGTTTTGAAACACTCCAGATATTCCATTTGTAGGTTTATTTTATTTCCGTTCGGGCGATTTAGAGCGGGCAGAATGTAACACCAACAAGACTGACCAATATGGCAATAATACTTACACACAGAGCTCTAGCTACTCGAATTTCGCGGCCAGTGAAACCTTCACAAACCCACGGAAAATTTGGTAAGACAATTTGGATCACCTTTTACATGCTAGCCCATGCGTATTTCTAGTTTATTCGACCATTGAAAAATCATAACATTGCTGCAGCAGTTTTTGATTAGTTTACCCAAAAGTTATGTAACAGCAGCACCAGTAACAGTTATGTAATAGCACCAGCAGTAATTTTTGTATCTGTTATATTTCGATTTTGCAACATTTATTCAAGCATTTTGACACTGTTAATTTATATTTTTATTACGTTATTAATATCAATAAAACCACTGTGGTTTTGCCGTAGAGCGTATATTTCTAAATTATGTTGCATGCTGAATTATTATTGAACTGTTAAAATGAAGATTGTATTATTGTTTGACAGACCTCTGCATTCCTACTGGGTCATCAATTCACAGGGATTTATCAAATACAAGGCTGTGTATTACTATCAACGCGGAGGCAACCCCCATCTCACCCGCAGACTATGTACCCTACTTAGAACGGAACATCTGCTATATGCTATAGAAACTCCAACTTGTCGGCCCTCTAATGCAGCAATCAAAGCTTGCTTCGGCATTTGCCCATGCCATAACATAAAATTTGAATTATGGATCACAACAACAGTGAGAACGTATGCATTAAAAAATAATGCATTTCCATAAGTTCTTGATAAATATTGCAACTTAACTAAACGGTTTAGCTTCGTGTGAGCGCGTTACAAGCATTCCTTGCGTATTTCACGGATTGCAACTGCAAATTTGTTAACATTAAAAACTCTATTGTTTTATGCGGTTTGGGGAGTTGTCGACATAAAGCTCAGTTTGTCAGAAACGTCAGTTTGTACACAAGTGCGAAGGTCAAATGTACAAGGGTAAATTCCAATACGCCTTGAATTAGAAGTGAGAAAGACCAGAATTTCAGGTTTTGATTCGCCTCTTCCCGAGCGGTTTTCAGCTCAGGTGGCACAAACAGATCTTAAGCTCTGGCTCGGCTTTTCATCAACCATGTCTGGCTTAGGTCAACTCGGCTATTCCGATAATAAACCGGGTTCGACTCTTAGGATCCTAATAATAAAATTTTGCGATTCAATAATCCTACAGAAAACATAGTTATACAAACAAACGAACTGCATATATAGTTGGTTTTAGATCTTTGAAGAGTCTAGCCGAAATTACCTCGACTGTTCCCTGACTATTGTACTGTCCATCAGTTGTTATAATTATGTCCATTATTTTAGAAAAGCTTTAAGGAGCCGATCACAAAGTTTCCAGGCAAATAAATAATTTTCTCCGCTTTTTATTTTAAGTTTATTAATGTTGCTCATACTTGCTAAGTTTTTCCGCTCACCTGCGGGGGGTGACAATTCAGGGCTTCATTTTAAAGTAAAATATTGTCGTAGGAAGTTCCAACCCTTAGAGGATACAACCCCTATGGCATAAGTGTTCATAGAAGGAGTAGGGGTTACCCCCGGAGGGGTTAACACCGCCTAATTTACACCGCACTCCTGAAGGCTCCGCACCACCAGTCCCACTACCGCGTGCTGTGGGCCCATGGAAAGTTTCAGCGAAAATTGGCAGATAGGGTGAAAATTGGGGTAACATTGGTAAAAACTAACGGGTAATAAAAAATTTATTGCAAATTGAGCAAAAATATTTTGAGGTTCCTAAAAATTTCAGAAATTTGTTCTCCCTGATGACCCCTACACCATCTACCCCTACACCGACGTACCTTCGCCGCCTGTGCCCTATAGGCACCTATGACTATTTTTTATGTAATGTAGTCTTCAGTTTCTGGATATTTTAGAACATACGGGTCCTTACTACCTCTATGCTTTACGCAACTGTGTAATGGGGGAAAAATTTTCGAATTGGCCAAAATCGAAAACCCTTCTATTAGCGTTGGCGTGTTACGCAGCTGCGCTGTCGGCTTCTGGGAGCAACCCCGGGTTCCTCGACCCTCAAGGAAGAAAGCGACGTTACAGATTAGTTTAGCAGGCCGCATGCTGATTTTACCGGGGTGTTCGGGCTGGCCCGTCTCGGTGGCACACGCGTCTACATGTAAGATTACTCGAGGTCCCCTGGGAGAGTCTACACCAGACGTTCCATACCTCTTTCTGAAGGAAGCCTAGATGTGGCGTAGTCGCAAATTTTCACAATCTTTACTGTATGCAATATTATTGTATTAAGTTGGATTAAATTTTGCACTAAAACCTCGCTCCCAAATTTAATCTTGTTCCCGTATTTGCATGGAAACGTATTTTACGTTCTCCGTGTTTATTTTTACCGCATTGATGTCCACGTTTTGACGAGATTGATTTTGAGCCGGCGTGCGGTTGACGCAGATCTCCAGACGTTCGAAGTCGTGTGTTTTTCTGACAGGTCAGTTTTTGACCGGCACCTCCAAGAAGAAGCTTTGTCTTATCGCTAAAAGTAATATAGAGAAAAACACATCCGACAAAACAGCGATAATAGAGCTCATCCAAAACCTCGACCGATTGCCCAATTTAGGTTCGCATAGTTGACGAAAAATGAAGCAGAGACCGATGATAATGCCTATTCACAAGCGTGCCCCATATTTCGATTTTGCCGGTATAATTAGTAGCAAGTTTAACACGGACCAAGCCGTGATTTTGTGAACTGCCAATCTTATACTAGCTGTGGAAATGAGATAGTCAATGGCTTTTTTACACAATTGCACAGTGTAACAGCCCAATTCTTTCGAAAATGAGAAAACATTAAAAGTACACTAAAATTGTGGGGAATTAAGGGAACGGACGACCGGACACCGGTGGAGTGTGACCTCAGTATGCATCTATTTCGTAACTGTGCCGTATTGCATTAATTTTGAAAATAAACTGTTGTATTTCATTTACATTGTGTTTATAAGGTCACCCTCCACCGCCCGAAGGTGCCCGGGGTGATTCTGGCACCAAATCATGAAGGACAGGTATCATAAATAGGGGTGTCCGGTCGATCCTCGGGAAATAAATTGATGCCGTAGTGTGTGTATATACAACGTTTGTGCTTTATATATATGTGCCTTATTGTATTTGGTGCGTAGAACGGGTGTGCGTTCGGCGAGGCCGGGGACCGACGGATATTTCAGGGATTTTTGGTATTATACGAAAACTGGTCGCCCTGGGCCGATCCCAGCGCACACGCCATGGGATTAAATTTAATCGTTCATAGCTGCGTGCAATTATACCTATGTCGTATACATATGTGTATGTATTTATGGGATAACAAAGTACTTTCAGCGTTACAAAAAAGGTGACAGCGAATATCACGGGACGCGAAATTCCTAGGGTACAATTTTAGGGTGGGCTACTAAAAGCCGAATTTCGGGTTTCTACTGAACTTAGGGGAATAGGGGTGACTGAACCCTCTTAAGGACACTGCTGGGGTGTCAAATTGCCCCGGCGGGTCTAAAAATTCGGATCCCCTAAATACTTATGGATCCCCAATCAGGCGCTTAAGCCTCCAATTTTCAAAGCCTAAAAGAGCACCAAAAATAATCAAAACTCCCCGATTTTTGGAGCCCGGGACACTTATCGGGTCCCACCTTAACCGTTTAGCTGAGAACCGGGGCCGCCCACCCCCACGGGTCCGTTCAGGATCCTCCAAACTTATATGGGACCCCAAAATTCTCATTGTAGGGGTGCTAAAACGGCCTCTAACAGGCCTCTCATAGGAGCTACATCAGATTTCAAATTCTCATCAGTAGCCGGCCTGCATTCGTTCTCGAGATATCGGCAAAAATGTGCCGATATCCCTATGAGAAAACGGCGCCCTGAGCACCGTTATATTTAGCTTTTAAAATTTCCTCGCCCCGACCAGGGCGAGGTTTAGTTGTTTACAGGGCCGACTTGGCACGCTTCGGCCACTGTTCGCTGTGGACGACATCGTTAGCCGCTGTCTGCTGTTAGGGTAGTGCTTATCGCCGCATACGATGGTTTTAATGTTTTGTACATAGATGTATTTGTGTTGGCAAGTTTTTGTACGTGCGTCGTCAATTTTATATATATGTATATAGAATATTTTCCTGTGTATTGGCAAGTTTGATTCGTAGGGTTTCTTATGTCTGCCGTCAGCAAGACAACCAGGGCCGACAAGTTATCGTTATGAAAGGGGGGAAGTTAAAGCTTAGGGTATAAAAGCAGATGGTCCGTTTTGAAATTGGGACCAGTCGAGTCGTTGTCTTTTGAATTTGGTCGGGTTTTGGCGGCTGTCGCCCGTTTTGGTTTTTCCTTTGCTTTTGCTTCGTTCTTCCAGCTTTTCGTTTGTCCGGGTGGGCTCTTCAGCATGCAGACGTGTGGAAGAGTCCCGCCCGGGGCTTTTCGTTGTTGGGTTTTCGTTCGATCTTAGGAATAGGGACAGCCCTTGCGGGTGTTGGGGCGTCCGTTGGATGCTTCGCGCTCCCGTAAGTGCTGTGCCCGCGCTGCGGAGAAGGGAGTGGAGTAGGGGACAAAATTCTAATCAAAATTGAGCCAAAATTGCAACAAAATTTGGGAAAGTACACCCACGCTCGACTGGTTCCCCGCCCCCTGGTGTACAGTTATTGTTCGTATCCAGGGGGTGAACCGTAACGTGTTGTTATAGTATATTACGTTGTCGGAAGGAGGCCGCTTTACTCAAAATGGAGTCGGATAGTTTCTGGATATATTTCTCAGGTCTTAGGAATTTTAGGGCTACCACCGTTCAGGAATTTGAGACTTAAGGAAATTTGAAGGCTGCAGGTTCTCGTGGGAGTCGTGTTTGGCTCGGTCGGGTTTCTTCCATAGCGGACGCGTGGAGGAGGCCCGCCCGAGGCACCTCCCAGAGATTTAAAACTTCCACGCTTAGGCATAGGAATAGGGACAGCCCTTGCGGGTGTTGGGGCGTCCGTTGGATGCCTCGCGCTCCCGTAAGTGCTGCGCCCGCGCTCCTTTGTTGTGAACTGAGCAGATTGAGGAAAGAAAATTCAGGGTGGCCCTAGGGGCCTTGGCGAATTTGACATGATCAGAGCGTAGATAATCTGAGGGCTCAGATCTGAACCACGGCGTTCAGGCGTTTACTATGCGTTCAGGCGTTTACTAATTGGCGGTCCGAATATTTTACTGGTTTTAAGGCACGCATGTCAGTCGAAACAAACTTCCTACACTGGAAAAATTTGTAGTGACTCCCGGCACGGGTGGACTCTTCGACCTGCCGACGCGTGGAAGAGATCCGCCCGGGTCTGTGGCAAAGTCTTCGAGCATGTCGCTTAGGCGTAGGATCTGGGGCAGCCCTTGCGAGTGCTGTGGTGTCCGTTGGATACTTTGCGCGCCCGTAGGCGCTGAGCCCGCGCTTCTAAAATTGAATAAAAGCAAATGCGAGATCAAGCTTAAGGCGGCACTAAATATGTTGTAGCAGTCTTGGATAATTAACGTGGAAGTAAACAGTAGGCAAGGACGTTAATACTAAATTTCGGGTCGAGGGCTCCGCGTTTCGAAAAGAGCCCAAATGGAGCTCATGAGACATTATTTCGTCAGCCAACGGGGGCGTAGAGAAAACAAATTTAAAAGGGTGTTAAACTTCTATCATATTTAAGCTAATCGTTACAGTATCATTTGGGTCCAGGACCGCGTGCGTGGGCTCGGGTCCTGGCCCACCCTTGATGTAAATAATACCCTTCTTTTTAGTGCATTTTTACTTTTCGTGCACCCGAGTGGGTGATACTTTGTTTTGTGCGCGTGCCTGTGTTTAATCCTTTGTCAAAAAAGGGAAATTCCAAGAAATAAAAGACTTCTGTGTGTGTACTGGAGTAGGCGAAATAGATTGATTTTAATAGGGTACGCCCGGTCGCACGAAAACGTCGGTCCCTCTAAGGTATGCCCAACACTGTTTGACCCAACGTCTTTTTAGTTAAATCGAGGCCCCACCCGAATCATACGCAATTTCACCCCTACAGTCAGTCTAAATTTTTAGGCCCCGGCTAACTCCGCTCGCATCCGCAGCCCAGTTCGCTCCGCAAGTAACTCGTTTCGGCGGATAGGTCCCCAAGTGTATCAAGGCAAATATCTCCCCTCCCTAAACATAATCCCCAAATACAGTAGACTGATAAGGTCTAGTCAGCTGAGCCTTGCGTCAAACTAGGATCAAATTATTCCGTCGCTTAAGGGGTCCCCGGGGTTACGGGATGGTCCTTCGGCTCACCAAAATCTTTACAAAATGGACTCCACCGTTAGGAAACTTTGGTCCTGGCATAGGACATACCATTCGATAACCGGAGATGAGGGAAAGACGGGTCCGCCCTATTACCTGTGAGCAGGCTTAGGGGATGACCCTCCCACAGGGGGACCTCCATGCCACTAGATGCGTGGGCCAACATAGGGGCCAGGCCGAACACCCTGGTAAACCCGCCGAGCAGCCCGCTAAGCTAAGCGGTTCCCCTCGGTTAGACTAGGATCCACCGGGGAATCGTTCAAGCCGGGGTTGTCCGGGCACTACAATGAATATTGGGAGTGGTGCAGCTGGGATCCCTTAGGGAAAGGACTGGTCCTGGTACATAAAGTGGGGGCCACGCCGTGAGGCGTCAATAGATTTTGGAAAGCAAAAAATTTTTCTCTATCATTAATAGTCGGCCGTCTGCAGCAGTAGTGGAGTGCTAGCTTTGCTGATCGTGGAGACATCAGGTCCATGTAGGACAATTATCTGATGACACATATAACTTTGCATGTAGTTGCGTGTATCCGGCCGAGTTAAGGTTTTGTATTGTTGCATATAGTGGATAAATGTGAAGGAAATATGCTTGTTAAGTTATGCTCGTTTGAACAAGGGGAAACTGAAAGGTCGGCCGAGTGGTAGAAGCAAGGTATATGTTAGTCTGGCTCGGTGTACGGTTGTATCGGCGACTTGTAAATTGGATATTTCAGGATAGGAGTCAATATTTAACTAGTTAACTGGTAATACCTGACATTGTAACCACTTCGTATATCGTGTTACGGTTGCATATTGCTGGACATTATAATTACGGATTACTGCAGGTTACAATTACAACTACTGATTTCTACGTACTACCGTATTTTCGGTTGCACGAACATATTCGAGGTGACATCCGGCGGTGATAGATTTGTCTACAGCGTGTTTGTGTTGAACGGTATTGGACGTTAGCCTGAACGTTGAAGTCGCCAGAACGGTTCACTAAATTTCGGACTCGCAGTTATTAATCGACCGATTGGCCTTGGTATTAACCGTCTGGAACAGTTAATCGACAGCGAACCTTATTGCAAAGACATTGACAATCAATTTGTTACGACAACGTCAAAAAGGGTCCTGCCATTCATTTCGTCGATCACAATCGTTGACCGCAGACGGACCGGATAAGAACCAACTGCTGTTGTTCATAAAGACAATAGACAATCATCCCGTGGTCAGTATATTGTGGATTCGTGGTATATTTTGCATTATCTGTTTTAGTTTTGCGTTACTTTTGTATAATTGTTGTGGTGGTAATTTGTTTCATGCGAGGATCTTGGAGTTAAAGTAGTAGCAGCAATGCACGTACCTCCAAACTAAGGTGTGAGTGGGCCCTAACTGTTCTTGGGTGGGCTTTAACTGTTCCACCACAACAACTACGTTGTCGGAGTGGACTCCTTAGCTGGGTGGGGTTTCATGGTAACGTTTTCGGTAACTTGGAACCGTACTGCAAAATTTAAGTGAGCGTAATAATCCTGGATTAGTAGTAGTGAGATATCACTTACTCGATTTGGATACTCGGATACTGTAAACGAGGGTCAAATTTGGAGAGAGCACGAGTCGCACCAGATAAAGTGCAAGTGTATATAATTTGACCAGTGAAGCCAAGTGAAAACTTTACACCACCAGTCACATACCTAAGGAATAGGTACACGAGTATTTTAAGGAACTGAAATTGTGCTCAACAGTAGAGATTCCGCAGTAAAATAAACACATATAGCAATTTATACATTGTACCATCCGTACCCACGTCAGACTGGGACCACGGACGCCACACAAACTCAAAACAAATAGGGATTGATAATCAAATTCGGTTCAAAAATGTCATTACCAGCGAGCGCGAATAGAACGCCAATAAGTAGCGCAGCGGGAACAACAAATATGGGAAGTGGCATTGCCACTACGGCTGGTAGTACAAATGGACCAGCTCCTACCGTTTCGGGAGACCCTCTAGTTGCAATTCTGCAGCAGTTGACGCAACGAACGACGACGGGTCCCATTATTCAAGTACGGGACATCCCACCATTTTCAGGAGCCGATGGACAGGACTTCGAAGCCTGGCTGGCTACCTACGACAACTTGACTGACGCAAACGGATGGACCCTGGACCAGAAGCTAATTTGCTTTCCAACTGTTCTGAAAGGGGAAGCCCTCAAAATATACGAAAGCTTCCCCGACTGTCAAAAGCAAACTTATGAAGCCCTTTGCTATAATATGGGCTTTATGTACTCATCATCGCAACGGGACGAGGACGCTTTGATAACGCTACGCATGCGAGTACAAGGGGAACGCGAATCGGTTGCACTGTACGGACTTGATTTGCAAAATCTCGTAGACAAAGCGTTCCCGGAGGTCGAGGGTGGACAACGTGACGCCTTGTTACAGAAATTCCTCCGACAAGGACTACGACGGGAATTAAAATCTGGAGTAATAGGAAAGACATACCCGTCTTTTAAACACATGATGGACAAGCTCAAATATAAGGAGGACGCCATCTTAGCTTCCCAGAAAGAGGTAATAGGGATACCGGTTCGCAAAAGCAGCCGGTCCAAAACTGTAAATTGCATGTCACAAGGAGGTGAGAATACCCAGCTGGTAGACCAAATCCGTGAAGCCTTAGACGAGAATAAACGCACTGCAGCCAGTAGCGACGCCACGATCGCTCGGCTTATTGACCTGCTAGATAAACGCACCGAACAGCACCAACTGAACGCGATGATGCAGAATAGTGTGACCCCGGCAGCCGGCGCTAACGCTATTCCAGTGGCACCTATAGGTAATCAGTGCTTTCGGTGTGGTTTCATAGGACATTTTGCACGGGAATGCCCGTACTATCGAACCGACGTGTACGACCCACTCCTAAATGAATACACCCGCTTGTCAACACGCGCAGCCCCAGGCTACATGCAGAATACACCCGCACCTACTAACGGTTATCCTGGCGCACCCCCGCAGTATAGCAACCGCCCCCGCTACCGAGTAATTGAGCACCGAGGACCAGGCCGATCCTCGCGACGCGATGAATGGAATCAACAGCGAGGACCTGTAGGGTACGGGCAGCAAGGATATTACCGTCCTGAACCTGCTCCAAATGCATACGGAAACTATGGCCGAACTGAATACTATAACCGATCGCGTGGCCGCGATACTAATGGACCTAGCACTTGGCACAGCAACTGTAATAACCCACCTAGCTCGCGTTATACAGGCCCACCGCAACAAATGTCAGCTGAAGCAGCACTATTCCGCCCGCGTACACCTAGTAACGGCTGGAACAACGCTAATCAAGCAGGGGTAGCCCCTCGAGCCAGGCCTTCACAGGAACCTATGAGTCAAAATGAACAATCAGGTCGCCGCAATGCAGGAGTTATGTCAGTAACTCGAGCAGCTGACCCTGAGCTCGCGCATCGTTTAGATGTCATGCGACACGAAATGTCAACCTTAGAGGAACGCGCGGGAGCTGGTTTAAGTGCCCGATCGGCACAAATTAATGCAATGATCTCTAGAGACAGCGCAAAATACGCACAGGAGGACCCAAATAGTGAAGTGGAAAACGAATGCCAGTGTGAATTTGAACCCGAACCAACACCATATCAACTGAATTTGTTACAAACGAACCGAACACCTGCAGGAGTATTGCCGCAAGCGACCGGGTCGTGGGGCGACAATGGAGAGTACAACGCAATCGACAGCGAACTAACTAAAACAGTGGAAGTAGGGCGTAACATGGAACAAATTAACTTTAAAACCGAACGGCGCTCGGTTTCACTGTCTCCGACCCTTGGTGCACAGGGTGTGACTCGCGACCCTGTGAGTAAAGGTCGGCCGACCGATTTACATGTATATCCCAAGATGGAGTCAGCGCGAAGTGATGGAAACCGAGATACCGAGCAGAGGAGTGAGAGGGGAGGAGGAACCGAGAACCTAATGGAACCTAATGATCCTGATGTGCCGAGTGAGAAATATGGGAGGTGGCCGTTCGGACTTCGGGGGCCGATTAATAGGGCATCCGTGTCAAGCAATTACCCAAACGCTAGCACGTGTAACCCATCTCAGGCGGCTGCACATCGGATGGAACCTAAGAACCTAATGGATTGAAAACCTAATGGAATGGAACCTAGAGAGACGCCGTTCGGACTTCGGGGGCCGATTAATAGGGGTCGCGTGTCTGGTAATGGCTCTAACGCCGGCACGGAACAACCTGGGGAAGCGACTTTCTATAGTCTTATTCAAAATTATGTATGTGAAGCTGAACCAGAAGAACCTGCGGAGGAACTAGCTAACTCAATGGAACCTAATGGACTTGCGGATACCGAGAACCTAGCGGAACTTAATAGATGGAATGGAATACCGAGCAACCTAGCGGAAGGGAACCGAGAACCAAGGGAACTAAATGAACCAAGGAACCGAGTGGATGCATCCGATACTAAACTGGCTCCCACCAACTTAGGGCGGCCGTGTGAGGCCCCTGTAGCGTTTCAACCGACCGGGGAAGACCGCTCGTGGACACTGGTCAGGTGCGATGGAGACCTTCGGAACACGGGTCAGTCCGATTGTCCTAACTCCGTTCAAAATTCGAAAGCGTATGTGTACCCTAGTATATTTAGAGGCCGGGGAAGACCGCTCGTGGATACTGGCCAGGTGCAAGGGAGGCGTTGGGAAGTAAGCTGTCCTGATTGCCCTAGCTCCGTTCAAAATTGTAATTTATATGTAGGATCAAACTCGCGTAGAGCCCGATCCCTAAGTGTAGGGGCCGTGGGATCTGACCAGGTCGGAGACTGCGGTTTGAGTCTGTCGTGGTATAGTCAATCCAACCGGCAGGTGAACATGTGTGCGTTCGAATGTGAGTCGGCCGGAACGGATGCCTCCAGTGTGTGTGTAGAACCGGGAGGAGAAGCTGTGCCGCTTGTGAATGAAACGGGTTCCGAGCCACATGGAGACAAAATTGAGCCGAGTGCCGAAAATATTTCTAGTATAGGTGATCATAGTAGTCGAGCAGCGATGAACCTAATCTTGAACGGTGAGAGTAAGACATTGGAACCGAAGGAACAAGTGGAACCAAATATCGACCTAAGGAAACCAATAACTGCTAGCCTAAGCTCGAATATTATGATTGTGCAACCTATGGTACCCGAATTGGACATAAACGCCCAAGGAAGTAACCGAATTGTGGAACAATCAGCAACACAACCAGAGATAGTTACCTGTTACCTAAGCAGAGAAGTAGTGAACGAAATCGGATATGGGAGGACCGGACTGCCGGTCAACCTGATGGACATAATTGAGCAAACACTGGCTACACCTAGATCATTGCGAATTAGACCGCTTTGGGACCCTATTAACGTGAACCCCATCATGGAACCTAATGACGATCTGATAGTACCAGCTGAGCAGGCCACGCATCCACTAAGCACACAAACCAATACACAGCACAATCTTGATCTCGCGCTACGGAAGATATTTGCGAAGGGTCCTACTGAAGAAAAGGTAGAGCCCTTAATCCTACAGGGATTGCCCAACGAGGAGCGTTTGATATTGCTGGGTCCAGAATCCGAGTTTGCACCTACGATCATTACCTTGGGACCCGGGAAAGTCCCTCGTTATTCATTCATACTCCCTCGCCTGCGCCCAGGAAGAGAACAGGTACTCGCTAGGGCCTTGTTTTATCGAAGAGTCATAGCTGTGTCGGAGCGGATATGCCACGCCCACCAGTTGCTCCTGGCCCGAGCGGCTGGAACGGCCCCACTGGAGCGACGGCGGGACGCTGCCGTTGTGTTCGGGCTGTTAGGGTTCGCATCTCCGTTCTTGCACACTATGGCCGGGATCCATGTCAGCAGTAGCATGGTGAGACACCTCGAAGGCTTACTGGAATTAGTCGCCCGGGTTTTGAACTCAATGAGTATTACCGAGGCCATTACTGAAATATACCGTTCTCAGATTCCTATCCTTCAGACATGCCAGGCGTGCTCGGGACAACATAACACTAATTTTATGCCCACCCGTGGTTGTACTTTTGTCACGTATCATGGCGAGTGGGACTATACGGGAAATTTGTCCGCCGAGTATGGCATCGTCCGACGCAACGGGACTATTGCCATCCAACCAAGTCGCACATATGGGTTGCACACAGCCTCTGAGTTGACCGCATATAGGGAAGCTAACTTGGAATGGTTAGAAACTGTGACCAGCGCACCGTATTTGCTGGACTATCTCGTCACCGAATATGACGAAACCGGTCCCATTGCACCGGTGCTGTCAATTGACCACGTCGTATACACAGTCATAGCGAATGCTATTTTTAAGCAAGTAAACAGCGTGCAGAAACGCGAAGAACTGCTATACCTGAGACTATTATGGTTGCGTCAGCCCGCACAAAATATCTGGCAAGCTGATCCGGACGACGACATAGACGCAGGCTCGATTGTCAATCCGGATGCGGACATAACATTCATCGATGAGGAGGAGCTCGAGAGCGAGTTGAGTGTAGCGCCCAGCGACGTGAGCGAGGACGAGTTTAACATGTCCGCTGTTGCGACGCTCGACTCAGACGACGTGGTTTCCGAACTCGAATCACTCCCAGACCATGACAACGTCAATGACGAACCATATTTTGACATGACCGAGGGGAGCCGAGCAGTACTGACCAGGTCGGTACGGCCCCTCTCAAACCGACTAAGACAACGGCATGCAGCAGTTGCAGAATTGTGGAGTCGAGGGGTTAGATTCGTGGGATTAGTGCTTTTCCTGCTTATCGTCCAACAAATGGGTCAAACCCAGGCAATCGCCACGCCATTTTCGGATCAGGTAGCACGCTTAGGAGCCATGGTTAACCAACAAGTGGGGACGCTAATCGAACCACAGGGTCTGGTAATAATAGCCGCTCGCTCCACTTTCCTACCGATCGTTTTGCGATTGTCCCTAGATGGGTTACAACCGAGCAGGCAAGCAACCGGTATGGCGTGGTGTGTCTATACTCCCAGGGGTAAACCATGCCTGGGAAACTGTTGTCCCAACCCGAATTGTACTACCATGCCGGACTTACAACGCAAAATTCAAGAGTTGGAGCAAGAACTAAGAAGCACATATCAGGGTGTGCTACATACAAGCTATTACATGGCTCTAATGCGCGAATATTGCGAAGCGAACGTTCATTTTTGTGAAGAGCCCAAGGCTCGTAAGAAAAGATTTCTCGCTGCCCTAGCCGGAGCTGCTTGTGTAGTTACAGGATTTTTAGGAGTAGGGGTAGCCTTCACAAATGCAGTACATCTAAAGGATCTA